>OY390740.1:12936526-13114026 GCA_959613385.1 Geotrupes spiniger
CGCGAAGAGGCACAACGACAAACAAGTGTATAAGTGCGGGATTTGCGGCAAGTGCTTCGCGACGAAAGAATATCTATCGAAACACGTCGAAACGCACTCTGGTGAACGAAATTATAAATGCGACGTTTGTGGCAAGTCCTGCACGACGAAGCAGAGTCTCGTACGGCACCTGAAAGCGCACAGCAATGAGAGAAATTACGAATGTGAAATTTGCAAGAAACGCTTCTCGACGAAACGTTGGATGTTGACGCACGTAGAAGCGCACGCCGCCGAAGGAGATTTTCGTTGTGAAATTTGCGACAAACGCAGCTCGACGAAGCGGTACTTATTGCAACACTTGAAAACCCACACCAGTGAAAGGAACTACAAATGTGAAATTTGCAATCAATGTTTCAATAAACGAAAAGTGTTTTTAGAACATATGGAAATGCACCCTGAAGGAAGAGGTGGGGCAGAGTCTATTCGAAATTTCGTATTAACGACTAAAATAGAAGAAATTAGCACGATCGATGAACCATTGATTAAGGAAGAAATTGGAACGATTGTGAAGAATGACAGTTTGGGCACTAACTATGGTAAGGGATACTTATTCGCAAGTCTACTGTTTTCTATACCTATAGAAATAAAAAGTCAATATACAATAATAATAACCCTTAAGGGCATTTAGTAAATAATACTGATCTGATCATCAAATAATCAATGAGCAATTTTGTACAGATGAGTCTAATTTAAATAATTTAAAAAAAACTGTACTGCACTGTCTTTTAAACCAATGTAATGCAAAATTGCCAGAAGTAAATCATGATTAAGTCAAAGGCTTTTGAGTAATCTAGCAATACTAGCAATGTTAATTTATTTTCATCTGTAGCGTTTATTATGTCATCTGTTATGTGTGTTAATGCTGTTGTATGCTATAGTTGTTCATAGCCTGACTTAAATCCTGACTGTGTATGAGGAAGTAAGATATGCATTGTTAAGTGGTTTCTCACAAATATTTTTTTCTAGAATTTTAGAAAATATTGGTAATATAGTATTTGGTCTCAGATCACTGAAGTTGACGGGTTTATTAATTTTTGGTTTAGGGATGACTCCAAATCGTCCAAATATCAGGGAATACATACAACAAATATTAACAATATGTGTTAAAAAGGGTAATAAGAGTGGACAACATATGTCAATAACGTATCCGATAATATTATCAAAACCTTGCGATTTAGATTTAATGGATTGTATGCATTTAATTACTTGATCTGTCCTAACGACCGAAAATTGAAACTGGTGTACATTTCGTTTAATATTACTTTTGTAAAAATTCAACGTGTTTACATCTGGTTCAGGTAATTCATCAGTAATACTCTTGAAATAGTTATTTATTTTATTTACATCTTGGAGATTGACTGGTATGCCAGGATTAACCCTACAGCCAATATTTAGTGCATTTAAATTTTTCCAAAAAAATGCGCTTGTTTAAAGCGTGACAACCATACTGAAGATATGCTCTTTTTCCACGGCAGATGTCAGATTTCGCAATGATTTGTAATAATGCCAATGATTTGATAATTTTGTATGCTTGAATTTTTGTAAGGCTTTGTCACGAAGCGACATCATTAACTTTACATTTTCTGTAAGCTATGGAGATTTCGGCTTTTGAAAAGTTACTGTTTTCCAAGGAGCATACATAAACATAGTTTATATGATAATTTAAAATATTAATTGTATCATTGAAGTTATTCAAATCATAAATTGTATTCCATGGAATGGAATACATATCAGATGTAAAAAGGTCAATGTTAAGATTAGTGAAGTCTCGAAATATACGAGGCCTTGGAACTTCATTCGAAATAATACAGTCCAAAGAGCAATATTAGGCAATGATCCGATAAGTCATTGACATCCAGAACTCCACTGTTAGTAATGTTGAAGTCAAAGTTTGTAATTATGATGTAGATTAAAGTCAATGACTCCCCAGCGATTCTAGTTGGAGAATCGATTATTTGTTTTAAGTTTAGGGAATATAGTATAGAAGATAAAGTCAAAGTATGCTGGCTGTGATTAAGAAAATTAATATCAATAACCTCGAGACATGATTCCATTTGATAAAGCACTACGCTCGGTTAGAATATCACAGAAATGTTTCAAAAAGTCACCAATGATAGTATTAGGTGTCCGATAAACAACTCAATCGACAATGGAAAATTGTTTTTTGTTGCACCTTATGCTTATCTACAACTGTTCTAGAAATACATAATTGTCCGTTTCAACGGTGTTGAATTTTGTAGTTTTTTATATAAATTGCGACACCTAAATATATATTATATGTACCTATACGAATTAACACAACACTTCTTGTTTAATAGCAGCACACCAGTGGACAATTTAGTCAATTTTAATAACTGATTTCACTTCAAAAGAACGAACGACCATATACTGTACTATACTTATGTACTTATGTTTCCATTGTTATTAATATTGCTATTGCTTCAGTCTTTGGACAATCAAAGTTTGCCTATTTTTTTTAATTTCATTTAAGTCTCCATACTAGTCTTGATTTTTTCTTTCACTTTATTTATTACTTCCCTATTTAACTTTAATTCATGGTATTTTCAATTTATTTAAAACATAACTTTACCTATTATCACTGTGAGATGTTATTCTGTGAATTTTTGTTCCGTGAATATTTTCTATTTAATAAGACTACTTCTTTTTACAGATACGGTTGAAATGAATGAAAGCATTTGTGCTGCTGTTAAGGAGGAGGAACCCAAATCAACGGAAATTTTAGGTTTGTGGCCAACACTCGATAACGAGATTATAATCAAAGAAGAACACACAATGGGTACCTAATTATTGAGCGATATACATCTCTGGACCTAAAATGATGTAAATCATAACAATGGTATGCCCACGGTGAAATTTTGTGTACGAATCCCTCAGTTACAATGTTCTAAAGATACGTGGGATACAATCGTTTATATATATTGATGAAGCTGTGAACTTGCAGAAACTGTATTGTGCTATTGACCTCACCGCAGTGGTGATGGAAAGGTCCACGTTTGCTGAGTAAATGAAGTGAATGCTGTGTATTTATATTTTATTATTTTATTTATATGCAAATTTGTAAATAAACGACCCAATAAAATTATTTACTATTTTGAGATACTTTAGACTTATCTAAACGTTTTGAACTGTAACATTAGAAAAGCAAAAAATGTATGTAGCTTTCTTATAATGAAGAGTATTGTTGGTGTAGTTTGGTGAAAAATCAAAACAAACAAATCATCAACACTGGTAATGATATTTTAAATGAAAATCAACATTGCGTGTAAATAATAACGTAGACGACAAATATCCGAACCTGATAGCATTCTTAGAGCGACAGTCGGTGGGATATCGTGTAAACAATCAAAAATGTTGACCAGGGAGGAAATAAACAAACTTTAATGTTAAAGGTAAATAAAGATCTATTATTGAAATGGTTTTAGATTACATTAATATTATGGTCCCCAGGGCTTGCAGAAGGGATGAATTGTATACACTACTAATTGACGAGATTAAAGATGACATTCTACCCTTGTATATGTATACGTTACATATGCAATGATTCTACTTATAGTAATCCCAGATTCTAATACAACGATGATTTACAGTTATTAACGAAACTGGAATTGCTGGATTAAATTAGAAGTTCATAAAAAGTATGCCACTGAGTACTTGCATCTCATCTTCAATTCAAATTATGAAAAAAAATAAGTACATTTACCTTGCAGATTACCGTGGAAACTTCAAATCGGTTTAACTTCGTTGCCTTACGTACATACAGCACGATACACGATCAGAAATACGATATTTAATTGACTTAGATAGACACTTATTTAAAATATCTGTCGAAAAGTGACAGTTCGTATTACATTGAGCCCTCTATAGGCGGTTTTTCTCATTAAATATTTACAGACAGATTTCTGTAAAAGTGCGTCTACAAATGTCAGATTTGTAAAAATTAAATTTTCTTTCACTAAGTGGAACCCATTTAAATATTTCACGACAATATATTATTTTTGACTTCGATTTCAATTCCTGTCACTTGATGAGTCTTATGCGTATATTTCACCCCTTTCAGATGTTGCCAACCTAAAAAACGCAAATGTAACTTTTTAATAAATAATATAGCAACCGATGTAATAATCACCAATGACGATAACTAATTCACTTACTCATTTATGGCAAAGTAAAAGTAACGATTTTTCGCGTTTCCTGTTTTGATGACCGACCCCTAATATACGTCATATTAGGGGTGAGTTTTTACCGACCGTGTGGCCTAATGGATAAGGCGTCGGACTTCGAATCCGAAGATTGCAGGTTCGAATCCTGTCACGGTCGACCATTTCCTTTTTTCGTCGTTTAAATCAAATCATCCCATAAAAATATCAACAATTTCCAGGGTTCAAGGTAATGAATATTTGTATTTTTGAAGTTGATAGCACTTTTCGATTGATGAAACGAGATACATGATCATGAAAGTTACAGTTGGCTATGAAATTAACGGATGTAATGATGAGCTGTGTAATAGACGTTTGATTGGCCCAATGCAATGTAATTGCGACTTTTAAGTATGGGCCAATCAAACTTCCTTTTAAGTAAATAACTCAACAGCGTCCATTTATTTGCCGCCATCTACAAATTATTGTCACATGTCACTGTCGTCAAAAACGTGGTTAGTTTAATATTTTAAAATAGGGTTCGTACCAAATACACTTAACAATAGTGAATTATTAAACGGAAATCTGGTGATTTTGAGTTTATGTCAAGATACGACGCCATGTAACCCACCACAAAACTGAAAGAACCGCCATTCTATACAGTTATTTACAGTAGTGCGCTCCCAGATGTCATCCCATTCGGTCCCTAGCCTACCGTCTAACCTATTCAAACCGAGTGATCTTTTTAAAGTGACGCGAGTTGAATTTACAACAGTGTTGTGAAGTGCGATTTAAAGCAACGAAGACGGAGTGAGCTGTCGTCCCATCAAACACGTAAGTCCAACATTCAATGTAATCGCGTTTCATATCTTAGATATAAATTGAATGCTACTTAAATGATCCACCGAATAATTATACGATTTTTAAAGACAATCGCCTTGATGCAACTCAGTGCTATTTCTAACTGTATTAGATATATGGAGCCGTTAATTTCAAAATTTATTTCGAATATTTTCCATGCTCGGCGTCGTTACGTGACGTAATGTTTATGAATCATTCACAACGATGTTTTCGTGCCTCGTGCGTTTCTGATATTAGAAGCTAATTATTATATATACGAGCTAGGCCAGTTTCAACTTAACTTATTACCAGCTATTCCATATCAGAGCAACATATACAATGATCATAGTTAATTAGTTAGTTGAAAATAACTATGACGTTTACGTTAAAATGACAGTAGTATCATCAATGATTGTTTGGGGGCGTTGCTGCTTTTCGTATTATTTATCGTCATTGTGTGTATTATTATTAATTCCTTATTAATTGTGTATAATTGTTGATATCATACGATAACCATTGTTATTTGTATAGACCGCAATATTTAATTAGAGAAAATATATCATAATATAAATTTGCCAAATGCTGCTACGTTCAGGTGCCAAAATGCTACTGCGCAATTAACACGAAGGGAGAGTTTTGGTAGTAAATATAAACGTGACCATGAACAACTTGTTTAATTTTAATTAAATAATAAATAACCGGACATATTTATTCTTACCTGGAGCGCCAAAAGGCTTATGAAATTATCATCGGTCGTAATTCTCACAATTCTTTTGATCGGAACCCATCGCCGCATAGTTCAAATTGAAGCTGTCTATGACGACAGTTTTTTCAAAATAGTCGCCATAAGAATATTACTGAATTTTAAACGTCAGAAAGGATCTGTTTGATTGAGACTTTTACTACCAGTTCTAACTTCACCGATGTTGGAATTAATGCACTTTTACTATACGTACTATAGTTGAACTTGTATCGGTACAACCGGTCTTTACAGTAAGTTTGCCTATCGGCCACTTCAAATTCAATCTATTGCCCCTCTACTTCAAATACAATGTAGTAACATCTTGGAGCAAACCTGCCGCAAACTGGAAATGACAAAAGTTACTAAATCGTAGGAGCAACGGCGGGTTATTTAAAATATTGATTAGCCATTGATTAGTGATTAGCCACAATTTACATTTAAATTTCACCTTATACACTTGCAAATATAATTCTTGGAAATTTAGGGCTGTTTCTGTGGCTATCAAAAGCCCACTTTGAAATGGCTTCCATGGATTTCCATCCACATACATGTGAGAATTATAGTTTAAACTTTTTTAAAAAAAAATAGCTTCGAAATAAATGCTTTCATTTGCACAGCCAAGGGTTGCTTTGAAATGGCGTCCAGTCATCAGGTAAATTTTTAATATTTTGAATGACTTTCGAGAGCAAGTACTTTTGCGTCCAACTGCATTTTGGCGATTTTCATTACGCGGTATTCTAAACATTCGAAACCCGTTTCTACCACTATTTTTACAACTGTTAATGCATCTTGCTGTCACACTCGCCAAATTCTGTCGGTTCTGGGATGTCTGCTGTCAGATGCCCAAAACAGTGTCTATTCTGGTGTCTTTAGTGCTTCCAACGTGATTTTGCTCCAGCGTCAAGATCAATCGTTGTTGTTACTATTTGAAGTAGAGGGGCTATAATTCAATCGCAATGTCCTTTTGTCAATGTGTATTTAATTTTTTAGAAATCAGCTTAATAATATTTATTTCACGATTAACAAAATTGCAATTTAATTTTTTACGTATTTGAAAATTTGAGATTTAATTTTTGGTTTCGTCACTTTTTCGTTTTAAATGATTTTGCATTTAATTTTGCACATTAATTTACTTTGTTTCTTCAGCTATTTTATCCTTGGTTTGTATTGATTTTTGTGTTTAAATTTGGATGTTAATTTATCTTGGTCCTTTTATTTTAAGTTTATCTTTCATATTCATCTAAAGATTCTCGAGAAACGTTTTCGTATGACTGTGATAAGCTATAAATGTGTAATGACTTGAATTACAATTATTGTTGGACTAGTGCTTATACGAACGAGCTAATAAATAACACAAACCGAACGTTTTGTTATAATTTATTAGATACACATAATTTATACAATTCATTATCATTAAACAACAACAACTGAAAAAATCACATTAGGAATGAAATTATCTCAAAGATACGTATAGTCCGTTAAATATGACTAGCCACGGGTATTTTCGTAATTACGGATTAAAAATTAAGTGCTCGAGAACGAGGCGAACAAACCAGTAATAAAAATATAGCAATGTAGACGATATAAGCGACGAAAAACAAAAACAAAAATAAAGGCGACTGTAAAGAATGCATAGTCCGTCTGACACACGATCAATTCGCGTAAATGCAATAAAAAATAAAAGTATAGAAATATCACAATCGAGAAATGCAAAGTACAAAATAATACTCGGCAAATGCCAGCAAATACTGCAACACGTAGACGTAAATGAAAGCACATCTAGCGGTCGGTTGCTTAGATGGATATCTACTTCACCTGCCCAAAATGCACGTAAACATCGCACGAAACGAATACACCAAGAAGCGAAACACTTATCGTTTGTTACATTTAAATTACTACACCGCCCCAACGGCCGGTCCGGAAATCCCCCACATTGACGCGATAACACCGAGACATCCACAAAACGGTCATAAATCGAAACGCACTTTGAGCAGCGAGACACCGACATCCACTTAATCTTTAATCCTCGGTAAAAATAAAATACAATTTAAATAATAAATTAATGTAAAGTACGATGTAAATAAATCGGCTTTGTGCTTTTTGCGTCCGCGACGGGATTGCTGTGGGCGGGGATGTACACAAAAATATCTTTTTCGTTAAAACACATAGACGACGTAGCTACCACTTATTTTTCTTGACGATCGCGTGGATTTGTCTGAAACGTGAAGTTGTTACGCCTGTGGATTTCAGCGACGGCCCTCACCATTTAAGCGGAGAATTCAGGTGGCTATTTTTCCTCTTTTTCGTGTTGGCCGCGACCGGCACGGCCTTGCTCTGCCCCAGCATTTTCGTGGCGCCCCGTAACATCAAGAAAAACCAGTAGAGTTGCGGTAAGACCAAAATGGACATCGTTATTTTGCATGCTCTAGGCAGCGACATAATCGCCTGCAATTTCAAAAGTAGCAACTTGATTCATTTCGAAGCAGATACTTACGGCAATGTAATCCAGTTTGGCCGACTGAGCGTACAGGTACATTACGTACGGGAACATGACTATCCGGCACAGGAAGAACGACAGCAACATGAGCACGCCGTTGATGACGTACAATTTCGTCGATTTTAAACCGAAACGCGACAAAACGCTTCGCATTGAAACGAACGGCGTGCTCGCTTCCATCAAGAACACGTAACCAAACACGCAATCTCCTAAACCGCCCCTTAAATACTTTTAAGCGGTGTTAATTGCGTTCAAAACGATTATCGCGGTCTACTCACCACGATCACTGAGAATCCGAAACATCCAATGAATAAATGGTGCCCGATTATAACCGGGTTGTCCTTGATGTACATCACGAATTTGTTGAATCCATCGGGTCGTTTCTTAACATCGCCGTTTTGTTGGCAGCCCGATCCTGAGGCCCCTATCGAATGGCAATGAACCTGGTACATGCTCCATATGTCGTACATGAAATACGAGGCCCCGAACCAGGCATATGCCTCGGATATATAATGCGAGGTTCTCAGCAAATCCCTCGGGCATGAATACGACGTTATGGTGAACCCCGAGAGGCATGAGAGCAGCGCTTGCACCGTCGATACGACTCTGAAATAAAAACGATTAATTCGTGACAGATGATTTGCACGAGTGTGCGCACTTGTTACTGGTGTCGAGGACGTCGGCTGTCGATAGTTTGTATTTCTTGATGACTTTCTGGCCGAAGACGGTGCGCAGAGCGGTTTGGTTGAAGAGGCTGTATATCGAGGTGAAGAAAACCGCGCCGAGCAGCGAAAGGAAGAGACCTCTGCTTATCGTGACTCGATCTTCCCAGTCGAGGTTCGACACCGTGTACAAAGCGACTGCGAACGACACTGCGATTCCTGCGGTCAACGAAGGGATCATGTGGGTCGGTTTCTTCTGCTGCAAAGAACTACATGAATTAATGAAACACGAACTATCTTTGATATTTTAATTAAAACGATTTATTACACACAAATATTAGTCGATAATGAAATCACCTTCATGACAAATCTTGCTGCTTATCGAAATATGATACACACGTGTTTGTGGTTAATTCAACACTTCGACATTTGATATCTTAAGAACATTTCGTTTACTAAAGATAAACCTAATCAAAGCAATTAAAAGCAAATAGTTTATCTGCTATTGCATAATCCATAAAGATTAAGTAGCAAATAAATAAACGTGGTTCTCATCACTGCTATAGCATGCGTTAGGATAAACGATGCAGTTTTATTTCTTTTTATTCGATCACAAATCAAAAGACAATAGGAGTTAATTGGTAGGAAATGAAACAATTAAGGATCTAATGCCATTTGACATAATGTACAAAGTTAAATACAAAGTTCAAGAAAAAATACTGACCTTTGCCTGTCAAGAATTAAATACGCAAATTTACATCGTCGGGAGTTATTAAAAATTAATTATGGCGACATATTTTATCGTTTATTGCAAAACGACACGTTCCACGTTTTAATTAATTGCAAGTAAAGTTTGTTGATTTGTAGATTCGACATTTTAATATTTTAAAGCGTGGCGTACTAAGTTATGTGTAAAAATTGTTTAGATTTGAACAAATAGAAAAAATGACGAAATTGTCGTAGCATTTCTCAGATATATAATTGCACATGGACTTACGCACGTTATCAAGGTTGCAACCATTGCGTTTGTCGCCGAGTACGTAATTTTATTTTTAAAGTAATTTTCAATGAAGTTAAATTTCGAATTTGAACATACAGTGTGTTCCACTTAAGAGTGTAACACCCTCATATCTTTTTAATTTTTAGTCCAATTTTAGTATTTTTTCTTTCCAAACGTAGAATACTTATTGCTTTATTTACTGCAAAAAAGCCAATTGTCTTCTTTAAATGCAAAGCAACCTGTGATGGCAAAATAAATGGCAAAAATCAAGAAATCACTTTAAGGGTTTTTTTTTTATCGAACAACATTTCTGGCACTTTTTTGTCAATTATGTCCCAAAGGAATTATGAAAATTAATAAAAGTAAAGTTGAATTAGAGAAACAAAAAAATTGTACAAATTGCCGAAACGTACAGTTTCGGAATATTTTCAAAATTGCAACAAACAAAATTATAAAAAAGATAAATTATTAGCGGATATGTCAATGTCAAAAATTTTCATTTGTTTTGAAATTGTAGAAAAAATGTCAAAGTTATATACTAAAAATTATTGAAACATCTATTTTCTGCTAAACCAACACAACCCCAATATTTTTAATAAGTTTTAACATTTTTGACAGTTTTTGGTGTTTTGGCGATTTTTGACACATTTTAATTGTTTGTGCCACCACTGCAGAAAAGGTCATCATTGAAAAAATAACGATTTAAAAGTTAAAAAATGCAAAAAATTCAATATTTATATAAAAGTCGATTAAATAAAAGTTAATTAATAAATTCAATAATACAGCAAAATAACAAATATCAAAAATCCAAAAACAAAAATTATAGAAATGTCAAAACTATTTTTTCTGCTTAAATATCCAATTCAACATTTTTACCAATTTTTGCTCAACACAAAAAGCACAGAAATTTTGTATTGAAGAGCAAATTATTTGATGTTGTCATCCGTCCCCTCAGGCTAGGACTTGATCTTTATCTTGTTGGTCTTATCTTATTGGTCTTTATCTTGTTGGTCATGATCTTATTTTGGTCTTATTCATATTCTTCTTCGTATCCATAACATTCATTTTCATTTTCTTGGTTCAGGCTTCTTGGTATTGGTCTTCCCAGTCTTTGTGTTCACAATAGTGTCCTTCTTGGATTATACCACTTTAAATAGTTTCTTAATGATCGTGATCTTTTGGGGCGTTGGTCTTGTAGGTGGTGTTCTACAATTTTCTGCCTCCTTGCTTTTGGTTTTCGTTTTATTTGCAGTGTTTTTCCCTCGGGGTTCTCAGCATTATCAATTTTATTGGCCTTGACTTTCTTGGTTTTAGTATTCTTCATCGTATTCTCCAGGGCATTGGCGCGTTTGGTCTTTTGGGTACTCTACGCGCTGTATTCTTGAACTCAGCATCATTGACTGTCATGGTCTTCGTCTTGTAAGTTTCGTGCCTTTGTTCATTTGGTTAAATTTAATCTGCTTGGTCTTGGTCTATACTATTTATTTGGAATCCATATATATTTGCGCATATAAACCATTATGATCTATAACTTTTCCAATTTTTTATTAAAATTGTCTAGAAAATGTTTAGCACTTTTTTACATCTTTGGTAATTTGGTAGTTTTTTGGTTTTTACCGATTTTGAGATTTTCGACTCATTTTTCTAAATTGTCAAACATTTGCAAAATCAAGCAAAAATTAAAAAAATGGAAATACCAAAGATTTGCTTTCTTCAGATAATTGTGAAAAAATTACCATATTTCTAAGCTACAAAATGCAAAAATGCGAAAATGTCAAAATTTGATTTGATTGAATTAAAATCCTCTAAAATACAGTTTTTATTTTTTTCTTTCATTGTGATATTTTTGGGGTCTTTTAAATCTAGGGTAATTTTTTAGATTTTCGACACGTTTATAATTTTTTGTTGAAAAGGACAGAAGAAAGGCAAAATTATGCAAAATGATATAACAATAATGATAATAAAAAATAATTGAAAATGACTAAACAATTTGTACAATACAACAATATAAGAAAATTTAAAAAATGCATACAATTATGAAGTGCCAAATGATTAAAATATATAAAAAATGTATAACGGCCAAATTGTCAGTATTTTAAGTCTCAAAATTTGTCTAAATTTTCATCTATTTTGAAAATACTTTTTGACATTTTTCCAATTTCGAATCAAAGCTCGTTTTGTGTCGCTGGGTGAGATGATATCTTGTGTACATGCGAAATCAAAACGAGACAAGTACGAACGATAGACTTTTATCTCGATCACTACCAGTGCTAATAAACGATATGAAATTCTGAACTGCATCGTAGTCGCGCAAATTTCATTACATTTTATCAGAAATAATTAATTTAATCAAAGTTAAAAATAGTCTTCTATTTATTTTGTGGACGCACAACTGATTATAAATATTAAAATTAATTTATTAGCTAAACTGTTACTTTCTTGTATTTTATACGAAGTATCGCCGGCCGGCATCCGCAAAGAAATTTTTTTCGTTCAACTACAACTTATTTATCTAGTCTAATTTATAATATTTACGAACGTACATTGGCACTGAAATATCATTTCATGCTGATATCTCAAAATAACCATTTTACGAGTGACATAAACTTAAAGATTTTCGTTGTGTATTCCATGGAGCATGGATTGTAGCTATTGAACTGAATTTTTAGCTTAAAAATTGGCAGAACTTTCGATTAAATCTCTATTACAAGAACGTGACTGTTGTTTAAAATGTCTAATTTTTATGTGTCTGGTGATAATGTGTCGTAAATCTTATTACAAAGCGTGAAAATTCAATAATTAAAATTGTCGCTAAATTAAATAATTCACACGCAATTGTGACTTGCAACAATATAATAAAACGACCAACATCCACATTAATAAATCATGATTGGCAAAAATTATCCTGTCAAATTGTTACAACTGATTTAAGGGGCCAATTACTTGTACGTTCGCGTCCGAGCGTCCAAGCACAATTTTGAACTTTGGAACCGATGTTTTCTATTGTATTAGTTAATCGCGAGCCACCGATTTTCAACATCTGACAGGTTAAAGCCGCGACGTTTTCGCAATCGCACGAAATACTCACGGGGAAGCGGCGAACCGTCGCCAGTAGCACTCGACACTCAAATTATGTAACGCGGAGACGCTGTTATCAAATTATCTTGAGTAAACAGAAAAACTGTAACATACCTCTCTTTTGATGTGGGAATTCGTCAACAGTTTCGGTTTCATGTCTCCGGCGGCACGACTCTTGATGCTTCGATTGCACTGAATTTGGCGGGCGGTTTCGCCGATTCTGCACTTATTTTCGGTTACTTTCCGTCGATAGGCGTTTCATCGTGTCGCTTTACGATGTGCCTGACAACCATTTTGACGGAAGAGGTTAGGTGTGTTTTCAAATGTTCAAATTCGCATCGCCGCGCCATCTAGATTCAAACGAGCACATAATTGCCGTCTATCGGTTAATTAATAATTGCGACGTTTTAATTTTAAAATCCACGACGTTTGATCACTAATTTGCGTGATTATCAAAACCGCAATTTGTACGATATGGACGAGTACGTGAAAGTGAAATTACAGAGATCTAAATTACGAACTTCACAGGTAGCGCTGCCAACCGTGGGTTCTTGGGGGAAAATGAAAATTGAAAATTGAACCATTTTCGGTTTATTTTATTAAAATGTTTTATGTAATTTAAATGTAATTTTTTTATGTTTAATATATGAAATTGAAATTTGTGAGTTATATGGGGTATTTTAATGAGTTTGAGGAAATTAAGTTTCGTTGACGCATCGCTGTGTAAACGTATGTTTATCTGTCATTCCGCCCGGTTTTGAGGAAAATTGTAGAAGGTGTGGTTCCGTTAATTCGTCGTGCACCATGTCGGCTACGCTAAGGCCTTATTTAACAGCCGTTAGGCACACGTTAATGGCGGCGATGTGTTTGGACAACTTCTCGTCGCAAGTCGTCGAAAGACACAACAAACCAGAAGTCGAGGTTAGAATTTCGCTTAAATCGCTTAGATCGCTTTAAACCGAAATGAATTTTAGGTCCGCACCAGCAAAGAACTGCTTTTAACGCCGGTCGTCATATCGCGCAACGAAAAGGAGAAAGTGCTCATCGAAACGTCGATAAACTCGGTCCGCATAAGCATATCGGTGAAGCAGGCCGACGAAATCGAAAAGATCCTGTGCAAGAAGTTCATGCGGTTCATGATGATGCGCGCGGAGAATTTCATCGTTCTGCGACGCAAGCCCATCGAAGGCTACGACATAAGCTTCTTGATAACGAACTTCCACACGGAACAGATGTACAAACACAAATTGGTCGACTTTGTCATACATTTCATGGAGGAGATCGATAAGGAGATCTCGGAGATGAAGCTTGCGGTCAACGCGAGGGCGCGGATTGTTTCCGAGGAGTTCTTGAAGCGGTTTTAATGCGTAGCGGTCGGTGTTGTGTGTTCGATGCAATTTTTGCTCAATGGGAGCGATTTTCTTTCGCCGACGTACGTACTTTATAACGAATGTGCTACGGTGATTGTAATTTGTGTATTTTTAAGCAGAAAATGAGGCCGTTGTACAGGAAACGTTGCAAGAATCGTTTTGTCAAGTATTTTTAAGTCGGACGTAATTGTACGGAGTTTATTGTAATGTCTGCGTATTTTGTAGCTCTGTGGTTGCTCTGTGGGCTCCTTATATTTCTTGAAAGTTTAATTGTCTTGTTCATCGAGCATTTTTTATATAAGATTTAATTTCTTCTAAAAATAAATTATAAGATATTGCATTTCTTATTTTCTTTTATGTTTTATTGTTGGAGAGGAAAAATGGTTCGTTTAAATCGCTGCGTGATTTCACGATGTGTAGCATTAAAGTTTGTTCGTACATATATTCTAAGTACAAATATCTCTGTGAAATATAAAATCTGTTTTTGAAGAGGAAATGTAGCGAATTTTATTAGAAATCAGCCAAATATATCTTTAATGTTTGGGACTAATTTTAACAAATGTATTGAAGACGGTCTCAATTGTCTTATATTGAAAATTTATTATAATATTGATAATTATTTTTATTTTGTGTTACAAATATAATACTTTTTTTTATAAAACCTAAATATTGTACCTCGGCTAGGAGGAATATTTTATCTAAGTGTTTCAGATTAAATCGTCATATTTTGGGCCAAGCAATTTTACTTACTCTATGGACAATTAATAATGGAACACGCTGTATATTATACATTGATTCACATTGATTCTAAAAATATCCTGTATTCCAGTGATAAGTTTGGTGTGTGTCAGTGCCCTCTCGCATATCATTCTCCATTCTTGTCGCACAACTACCTATTTTCTCGAATCACTCACATGCATCGCTCTTCCTCTGGATCTTCCAGCTACTGGTATCCATTCTATCATTGACCTTATGAGAGTTTCTTTGTGAGATCAGTAGTACATGTCCCAACCATCCTATTTTTGTACATTTACTAAACTATGTTATTCCCCTCCATTTCCCGTTCTATTTCGTTGTTTATTCTTATTTTCATATTGTCCCCTTCATGCACTTGTGTCATAATTATCCTTAGTACTTTCCTTTCGAATACTCTATGCTGTTTTTCATCTCTTCTACTTATTGATATAGTTTACAATCCGTTTGTTGCTACCGGTCTTTTTAGTGTTCTGTATATTTTGAACTTTGTTTTACATATTTTTTTATTTACTAGTATTCTTTTGCTGCTATAGAATGCTTTGTCTCCCTCCATGATGTGTTGCTTTGTAGTTTCTTTTCTAAAGTGATTGCTATTTATGTACCTTCCCTGGTATTTAAAATTATGTTCTGCCATACTGATACCATTGCTTCCTTTTGCATTTCCATGTATGTAGTTTTCCTGCTATTAATCTTAAGTTCAATTTCACGAGCTTGAGTTTCTTAAATTCCTTGACTAATGTCTTCTTTATTTTTCCAATTATCACAATATCGACTGCATATGTGTCATCTGTGTCTGTCTATTTCTTATGGTCCCTTTGAGATTCATTTCTCTTACTACTCTTTCCATTGCGATATTAAACAGTATGGCTGATAGTACACCTTTCCTAACTCCACCGTTACACATGAAACTGTCACTGTCTCTTTTATAAGTATATTAATTACTCCACTGTCATTTGTACTAATTTTATCAGAGATATTTTGAGTTCCTATGTCGTTCTACGTAACACAGTTCTATTTACAGAGGCAATGTGGCGAGGTATGTCATGTCATGACTTTTTTCACACAATTGGTTAATCAAATGTATTGCGTCCGTAGTTGATCTCCCGAATTGGTATTCTATTATTTCGTGGGTGTATTCTTGAAGTTTATTCTGTACTGTTGTTGTAATTTCTAAGATACATCCAATAAGTAATTCCTCTATGGTTGGTAGGTTCGTCTATGTTTCTTGTTTTGTACAGGGTGAGTCGTTAAGAATGGGAAAT
This sequence comes from Geotrupes spiniger, assembly GCA_959613385.1. Classification (NCBI taxonomy): domain Eukaryota; kingdom Metazoa; phylum Arthropoda; class Insecta; order Coleoptera; family Geotrupidae; genus Geotrupes; species Geotrupes spiniger. The sequence goes on from OY390740.1 coordinate 12,952,930, forward strand.
CCAGAAACTGGGAATGGTAGAGCCTAAAACATGAGGATTGAGCGCAACATGCCTTAAACAAATGTTGCTCGTTTAAGACATACGGGATGTTCAAGTAAATAATTTTATTTCTTAATTTCCCAATGATTCAGCAAGTTTTCATAGAATCAACGTGAAAATTGGTATTACTAAGTTTTTCAGCATCTTGAATAGGAATTTGTCATCACTCTTGCCGTTGCTCATAGAGGGCGCTAGTTACATCCATTCAAATTTTCGATTCGGTTGATGTTATTCTGCATACGCAAAAAAAATACGCTTCGATTTACCTATTCAGATGTGTTAGCTTGTTTGCTAATCAATGCTTAAGTGCATAAAACTGTTGTGTTACTACTCAAGTTGTCTTGAATAATGATGTTACTTCGACTGTTGTCTGGAATGATGATGATACACTGGTGCCAGGTTTCACAAACGATTGTCAAATGATGAATTAGTTAACGAGCCTTTAAAGACTAGTTAATGTATGTAAAATCCAAAACAATGGTAATTTTGCTTTTAACGGTTCGTCAAGGTAATCAATCATCAAATATTTGACAATTGACTAAAGACTCGTTAACGAATCATCAATCTTTTGACGATTAGTTAACAAGCTGTTAACGACCGATTAGTGTTTGTGAAACCGGGCATGGATGTGTTACTGTGATACTTCGACTGTTGTTGTGTTACTGTGTGTAACTATGTATAACTGATACTGGTACTGGTTACTCTTGTTGTTTTGAATATGTAACTGATACTATTAGACTTTTGTCTTGATACTGGTACTGTGATTGTGTCACTGTGTGTGACTGATAGACTGTTACTCTTCGAATGTGTAACTGGTTGTGTTATTGATAAACTGGTACTGTCTGTTTGAGGGTCAACACGTACTTTAAATAGTAAAGTTTGTTTGTGTTATTGGTGGGAATGAAATGTCCCCACTTTGATGCAAGACGAATAACTCGTCGTGATTGGTAGAAGAATGAATTTAAGGTGATGAAAGAAAGGGGAGTTTTGCCTGACATTTGGTTCACGGTTTCTAAGAGGATTAATCTAAAATCCGGAGCCATATAATAATTTAAATGGCCAAGAATGTTCGGTGATGTTTATTTACGACCATTTCGTGTAAAATATGCAGTTGTTAAATGACGGCTTATGTGCGGGGAATTCTGCAATTAATGCCGGTCCGTACTTGTGTTGAAATAGGTAATGTCTTGTACGTGACCGTACAAGAGTTTTTGATTTTGAAATATCGGGAAAACTAACTAATAAAATGTTCGACCAGACCGTTAGCGGCGCATCTGCCGAATCATCTGTACCTCGACAGCCGTGAATTTGGAACTAATTACGTATGCAATATATTCTGAGTGTTTAAACGAAATAATTGTAGGGAATATTTTGCACTGGATTGCGCGGAACTAAATTACCTTAACTAAATGCTAATATGTATATATATATGGGATCGAACACTCCATTCTTTATGTTTCCCATGCCATGCATATAATATCGTACAGTTTTTCTAGTAATCTTGTCCCATCCATATTAATCATCTGCGTGCATATGGTGTCTCTCGCTGGCGTTTACCATTTCTTAAATTCTTCGCAATTTACAAATATTCTTTATATGTTGGTATTGGAATTACTCTGCTATTTCTATATTGCCACCCATATTGCTCTCATTATCCACGTTTAATGTTATTTAAAAATGTTCCTTTAGTTCAGCTCTTCATATTCTGACTCCTTCTTTATCTCTTATTTCTCGTCCTATTTACACGTTTTCTTCTACTTCTCATCTTTTCATAAAGAGCTTTTGTATTATTGTTTGCTATCGTTATCCTTGTCTTTCATTGTATTATCAATGTATTCATATTTTTTGTCTACATATCCTCTCAGCCTCATTTCTTCTTTCTCTGTATACTATCTTGTCATCTCTGTTTGTTGTAATCCATTTTATTCTTTCTTCGTTCTTCTCTTTAATTGCCTCCTTGCATATGTCATCAAATCACTCATTTCTAATCCCTCGTCTCATATGGCCCACCATCTCCCTGCTACTTCCCATATTGATTGCTAGATTTTTCTCCATTTGTTTCCTATGTCTTCATCCTTGGCTTCATGTTCATTTTCGAATAATTTAAGCAGATTAATACGCAATGTGAAAAATGATTACTACAAGAATAAATCACAGAAATTATATCTGATGCTACTAATGATTATACAAATAACGACACTAACAATTATTCCCAAACATCAGTACGGCTTTGCACAGGGGACACAGATCGACTGAATAACAGTCTTGTATGTATATATATATATATATATATATATATATATATATATACAAGTATATAATACAAGGAAATAACCACAAAAAGTATGTTTGAGTTGCTGGCCAAAATTTTTCCTAGGCGTATAGACAACCCTAAATGCATTCTTGCTAATGTGCATACACAAATTTCCCCACCGAAATATTTACAAACTCATATTACATTACTATTACAGTTAACTTAAATTTATTTATTGTTTATTTCTTGGGTAGTATAACTTATAATTGAGATAAGTATCGTAAGTTTAAATATTCCGAAAGGTTTTATTGAATTTATTTACCTTCTGAGATTGTTTTCTAATTATTTTCCAGTTTAGTAAGAATTTAACGCTGAAGTCATTTATGATAATCCGCTCTTGATATATGTGCAACAATTGATAAAAAAAATGTATTTTAATTTTAAGGTTTGCAATAATTTTGAACATTGAAAAACAATGTTGCAGCCAATTAATTAAAAATAATCACATATTTTTTCACCGTTAAGTTTCTATTTCATACTGTAGATTTTGACATCATTTAGATTCAAAGTTGCTCATATGTCCAACGTCAGTCATTATTTTTATAATTTATATACAAATTTGCCCCAAAACCCAGAGATAACACCTACCGTTAGTTCTCTTTGTTGAACTATAATTTTGTGAATTTTTCAAATGATTTTTACACACACGTTATGTTGATTGTGCATCAGTAGTATCAATCAGAAATCTTCCTTAGTAAGGAATGTAATGTAGGAATGTGTAATTTGTCGTTTCTTTTGGATTTCTTCCAGTAATCCAATGACTAGTTATTTTTGTTGTTCCTTCTACTTTTTCCTCTTTTGTGTCACCTTTTGTGGCTGTGCCTGTTATTTCCTTGAAATGTTTTCCCCAATCTCTGCATTATTTTATCTTCTTCTATTATCACCTCTGCATCTTTGTCTTTCTCGTACCATATTCTTTTTCTTTCAAAGTACCATACAATAGTTTTTGATTCTGTCTGTTTTTTTCGTCCTTTGTCCGAATTTCATGTTTTATGTTTTGGTTCCTTTATTGTGTCTTTTCTCTTAATTTTTTATAATCTTCTGAAGTTTTTGTGTGGAGGTATTTTTCATACCTTTTCTCCTCATTAATAATTTGTGTACCTCTGTTGATCACTATTGCTTTCTATTTATATTGTGTTGCCTGCTTTTATAACTTGACAACTTTCTATTATTGCTTTTTTTATTTTTTTCGATATTGATTTCTTCTTGGTATTTTATGCGTCTTTCTTTGAGTTTATACATTTTTATTTTCGTATTTACCTTATTGCTTCTTGTTTCTTCCCTTTCTTTTTGTGTTGCTATTTATTTTCGACTTACATACTATTGCGTTATCAGGTTTACCGTTATTGTCAATGGGTATTTTGGCACTTGTAAGTGATACCAGGATAGTCTTTTATATTTTAGTACTTTAAATCAAAATACAATAGATGATGTCAATTAATTAGCGCGTTTTGTGATTTTATTTCCGCTAGTGGTTCAAATGAATTAATTAAAATATTTGATTTGTGATTTGATTGATTTTATTGTGTGCAGCGTTGCTTTGATTGTTCGTTCTTAACCTTAAATTTCCTCTTACTTGCAAATTTTCTGCTTTAAAATCTTAAGTCTGCTGGTTACATTCCCTGCTGTTATTTGGAACAGAAAAGTCGTAAAAGCTAAGTGCAACGAAACAGTGATTCTTTGTTCGTTGTTAACTTCGATTTTTGTTCTCGTGGTTTAGTAGTAATATTAATTGTTATTAATTAATTATGGGTTAGGTTGGGTTAAGTTCATTTGAAGACAAAAATTATTTTCATTCTGTCATACGAAACATGTTAGTACAACGTAATCATAAAGCATAAAGCAAACCATAGGTAGCATTCATAAAACACAGAAATCTTAGTGAAGTTTGGAGCCAATTTGTAAAATTATAACAAAAAATTTAACGATATCTCAAATGTACACAATGGGCATGTTGAAATAGCGTATTGTTTTCACAATTTTTACCGAGTTTGAATGAAACGTTCCAGGAAGATATCGAGCAATTACTTAAACTGTCGAGTGATTATAAATAAAAACCAACCGGAACCAAATATACCGATTAAATTGTACTTAAAATAATTTAATGAATAAATTAATTGCGTTTGTACGTATTTTCTTACGTTATTTTTTACTCTTTACTCGTGTCGTCTTCGTTGCTTTCTTTCGTTCTCATTCACATTTATTTTGTGCTCCATTTTATTCGGAACAAAACGTTTCGTCCAAAAGCATGAAAGAATTCCGTGTATGATCCAATAAAGTTCCATTTAATTATTATTTCTACGCACTATTTTTAAAATTTTTGACATTTTTGACTGATTGTTCTTTTTCCTTCATTACTTTATCATTGTTACGTTTTTGCAATTCTGTTGTTTATTAAGAGGACTACCTATCACCTACTATGTGAAATATATTTCTAATTGAAAAAACATCACAATGCGAACTGTGATTTTTTTACAAATAGCTACTGTTACGTTATTATCAACGGACCTTCCGCCAAGGAGCAATTAATTAATCAATTAATATGTCGAGTATCTATACGTAAAATAATTCGTGACGAATAATCGATTAAAATTTTTTTAAATTTCTCTATCATTGTTATGATAATGATTAATATTTCAGACAGTTTTACAGTGTCATGTGTATTATTGCATGTGACAATTTACGAATTTCTTTTGACCATTTTATCATTTTTTGTATTTTAGGCAATTTTATATAATTTATACAATTCCGGCAGTTTCGATAATATTGATCTATTATTTTTCTTCATTCCTCTATCATTGTTACGTTTTCGCAATTCTTTGGAACTCATGCAGTTATCAGAGTTTGGATATTTGCAATTTTAATGTTTTAATGTTTCACGATTTTGACTTTTCACATTTCTGGGTTTTTGACAAACTTTTGAAATTGTTGGCATGTCTGGTCTTTCTTCTTGTTTAATGTCTTTAACGTTATTACATATTTATAATTGTTGGAATTTGATGCAGTTTGACATGTTTTATATATATATTTGCATTTTGACAATTTCCGATTTTTTACTTTTTTAATTATTCATTTTTGTGACAATTTTGAAATTGTTACGATTTTGGACTTGGTGTCAGTTTAGCCGCTTTTTAGAATTTCGATATTTTCAATTGTCGTAATGTGGCTTTGATCCCTCCAAGTTCAGTATCTTTATTATTTGACCTTTCCAACCTTTTCCTTTCTTTCAACCAACTCCACGCTTCCCCTCCGTACATCAGAATGTTCTTTATGAACATTTTCCATAACTTGGTAGTTTCTTGGAAATTCCATCTGCTCCTTCGCGACAGATTCCACTACCATATTCAGTTGGTGCAGTTTGGGTTTAAATAGAAAATAAAAATTAAATTAAAGTAAAAATAAAAAATTAAAATTGGCACTGAGCGACATTATTTTTCCCACGCTGTCCCGTGCATACGACGAATTGTCCCCACAATAGTTCGGCGACCCAAACGGAAAAGAGAGCCCTAATTAATTAATTCCGCTGTAATCTATTAAGTGTTGATTTGAGATATTGAAATGCGCAACAAAGACCGTCTTGATATCAAGTGCGAAAAAATGGCCATCGACAGTGAGGGCGCACTTTGCCAAACCTGATAACGCGATCGTATAAAAGGCGAAGGCGAGCGCAACGAAAATCAGTTCTTGACGACCCGCTAATAAAGTGACAATGAAGGAACTATTCCTAGCGTGTCTGGTCATCCTGGCGGCCAGCCTGACTCAGTCAGGTAAGTTGCATTTTCTCGCGGTCTACTTTGCAAAGACTAACGATCGACATCACAGGCGCCGACCCGGTCGGAACGTGTCCGGCTGAAAATAATCCGGTCCGCGTCGATTTTCTGACGCACTCTACCGACTGTTCCAAATTCTACAAATGCGACTGGGGCAGCCCCGTGCTGTACAATTGTCCGGAAGGTCTTTACTTCAATCCCAAATTAGACGTCTGCGACTGGCCCGATCAAGTCGACTGTGGCTCGACTGGTGGTAACGGCGGTGGTGACGGCGATGGAGGTAATGCCGGCGACGGAGGAAATGGCGGCGATGGAGGCAATGGCGGCGATGGAGGCAATGGCGGCGATGGAGGCAATGGCGGTGATGGAGGCAATGGCGGTGATGGAGGCAATGGCGGTGATGGAGGCAATGGCGGTGACGGAGGTAACGGCGGCGATGGTGGTAATGGTGGTGATGGAGGCAATGGCGGTGATGGAGGCAATGGAGGTGATGGAGGCAATGGCGGTGATGGAGGCAATGGAGGTGATGGAGGCAATGGCGGTGATGGAGGCAATGGCGGTGATGGAGGCAATGGAGGTGATGGAGGCAATGGCGGTGATGGAGGCAATGGTGGTGATGGAGGCAACGGCGGTGATGGTGGTAACGGCGGCGATGGAGGCAATGGCGGCAATGGCGGTGATGGAGGCGACGGCGGTGATGGAGGTGATGGCGGTGATGGAGGCGATGGAGGTGATGGCGGTGATGGAGGCGATGGAGGTGATGGCGGTGATGGAGGCGATGGCGGTGATGGAGGTGATGGCGGTGATGGAGGCGATGGAGGTTCAGGCGGCGGTGGCGGTGGTGGCAGCAGTGGTGCTTGCGATTCATCCAAATGCCCGGCCGAAAACGGCGAATTCGTCCATTTCCTACCGCATTCCGATTGCGGTAAATTCTGCTATTGCGATTGGGGTAACGCCATAGAATTCGATTGCCCAGCTGGTCTTCATTTCAACCCCACGCTTAACGTATGTGACTGGCCACAAGACGCAGGTTGCATTGACGGGGAAAGTGGAAGTGGCACCCCGACAATCTCCACCCCTACAACTTCAAAGCCCGGAAACGGCGGAACTTGCGATTCGTCCAAATGCCCGGCGGAAAACGGAGAATTCGTCCATTTCCTACCACATTCAGATTGCGGAAAATTTTGCAAATGCGATTGGGGTAACGCCATAGAGTTCGATTGCCCAGCCGGTCTTCATTTCAACCCCACGCTTAACGTATGTGACTGGCCACAAGACGCAGGTTGCATTGACGGCGAAGGTGGAAGTGGCACCCCTGGCACCCCGACAATTTCCACCCCTACAACTTCGAAGCCCGGAAACGGCGGAACTTGCGATTCGTCCAAGTGCCCGGCGGAAAACGGAGAATTCGTCAATTTCCTACCGCATTCAGATTGCGGAAAATTCTGCAAATGCGATTGGGGTAACGCCATAGAGTTCGATTGCCCAGCCGGTCTTCATTTCAACCCCACGCTTAACGTATGTGACTGGCCACAAGACGCAGGTTGCATTGACGGCGAAGGTGGAAGTGGCACCCCTGGCACCCCGACAATCTCCACCCCTACAACTTCGAAGCCCGGAAACGGCGGAACTTGCGATTCGTCCAAATGCCCAGCGGAAAACGGAGAATTCGTCAATTTCCTACCGCATTCAGATTGCGGAAAATTCTGCAAATGCGATTGGGGTAACGCCATAGAGTTCGATTGCCCAGCCGGTCTTCATTTCAACCCCACGCTTAACGTATGTGACTGGCCACATGACGCAGGTTGCATTGACGGCGAAGGTGGAAGTGGCACCCCTGGCACCACGACAATCTCATCCCCAACACCTGAAGTTACATCACCTGGTGGCTGCGACGGTGGTAACGGAGGGAACGGCGGAAATGGAGGTAACGGTGGAAATGGAGGTGATGGCGGTGATGGTGGCAATGGTGGTAACGGCGGTAACGGCGGAAATGGAGGTAATGGCGGTAATGGAGGAAACTGCGGGAGCAGCTCGGGTACCACTGGCACCACTTCTGGCGTCACTTCAGGCACAACCCCTGTCCCGGGTGCCGGAAATTGCGATTCATCCAAATGTCCGGAAACGAACGGATTCCACACATTGTTGGCACACAAGGACTGCACAAAGTTCTGCAAATGTGACTGGGGAACAGCATACGAATTTGACTGCCCGTCCGGTCTACACTTCAGCCCGACCAAGAATGTCTGCGACTGGCCATCGGACGCCGGATGCACAGGCGCTTAAGATTAAAACGTGTTAAACAACTTAATACACAAAATAAATATCAGCAAATTCAAATGCATTTTTATTGCGAATATTAAGCAACTTAACAACAATATTAACTAACTTAAGCGGTTCCTTAATTCTTAAGAAATCAAAGCATGGCAGTCAACTAATCATTTAGGTGTCCGTCATCTGAAATTCGGTACCTAATTACCCTCTAGTAATTCATGCCAAAACTAAATGAAAATGAATGAAAAGTGCAACAAAAATTAATAGGTTTCGCTCATTCGTCCAATGACGCCACTTTTGACAATACAAAAAGTACGAATGTACGATTGGATACATTTGTAATTTGAAATTCGATCTATTCATTGATTCCATAAATTATCCTTTAAATTTGCTTACAATTAATTTAAAGATTTCCAGAATATCTATTATTTATCGTACGCGTGTTTACACATTTACGTATTGTGTAACCGACCGTTTATTAAATGGACGTCCCCTACAACGGGGGTAGGATCAGTAACTATGTTGGCCATAATTCTTCGGATACGACTCAGACGGATAGGACCGGTTCGAGCTTTTTAGCGTCACCCGATGTATGTTTCCAGAGAATTAACTCAACACACGATGTGCTTCGTAACTGGACGAAGATGAAAAATAAGAGAACGAATTTCTCCCAAAATCTTTCCCAATTTTATTGCATAGGAATAAAGATAGATATATATCGTAAATGTTCAAAAAATTATTATTACATCAGCAGACAACGAAGTAGACTGTGCATCTATTTGATTTATTTTAGTAGTGTTGAATTCCATGAAAACAATAGCAAAATGATTTATGAAGTTTTAAAATATAACAATTACCCCAAAGGGTTCATTAATAAAATTATACGACTATACACAAAGGTACTAGCAAATGATAATAATTAATAACCGAAATTCTAATTCAAAAGTTTACTCTTTTCCTTACATTAATGGTCTGACTGAAAAATTAAATAAAATTTTAAATAACAAAATCGATATATTAACATATTATGACACTAAAACAGTTTGCTATATACGAAATTCAAAACAAAAATACCAACATTACAAATTTAATCTATTATATGTCCCCGGATTGAATTTACAATAGGTATGATTGACCAAAAATTTTCGAATTGGGATTTCATATTTTGGGATTCCGCCCTGCTTGGTCTGAAACTTATTTTTAGTTTACTTTCGATTTTTTTTTAAATCAAGTAGGCCTTCACAGTTTTGCAAACACTATTTTAGTTCTAGGTGTAGTTTACCTAGAACTAAACTAGTGTTTGCAAAACTGTGACGTTCACAGTACGTCAAAGTGTTACTAAGGAAAGTTGTTCAGAATGTAAAATTATGGCGTTATGCGAATTAAGAAATTATTAATTAAATTAAAACAAAAAACAAATATTGAGTTATTCTATCAACCCTCCACCTTTGTCGCTGCATAATTCAATCCGCCGTCGCAGTTCCTTAACCAACGTTACATTTTCCACGTCCCTAACACTGTACTAAATATAGTTTCTGTTCTAACGTTAGCATTTAATTGTAAAATATTGTGATTACTTCGCAATGAAAATGAGTTTTGTGATATTACTTTAACGATTTGAAACATAACGACATTTGTCATACTACAATAAATACTTGACATGTAATCGATGGTTGTTGTCTTTGTAATTTGACCAACTGTAAAGACCTACTTGATTTAAAAAAAAAAATCGAAAGTAAACTAAAAATAAGTTTCATACCAAGCAGGGCGGAATCCCAAAATATGAAATCCCAATTAGAAAATTTTTGGTCAATCAAACCTATTGTAAACGCAAATAGATTAAATTTGTAATGTTGGTATTTTTGTTTTGAATTTCGTATATAGCAAACTGTTTTAGTGTTATAATATGTTAATATATCGATTTTGTTATTTAAAATGTTATTTAATTTTTCAGTCAGACCATTAATGTAAGGAAAAGAGTAAACTTTTGAATTAGAATTTCGATTATTAATTATTATCATTTGCTTGTACTTTTGTGTATACTCGTATAATTTTATTAATGAACCTTTTGGGGTATTCGCCTGAGTCGTATCCGAAGAATTATGGCCAACATCGGTACTGATCCTGACTGTTACCTGTGCCTCTTTCATTTTAATTTTTGTAATAACCACCCCCGTTGTAGGGGACGTCGATTTAACAAACGGTCGGTTTACACAATACGTAAATGTGTAAACACGCGTACGATAAATAATACATATTCTGGAAGTCTTTGAATTAATTGTAAGCAAATTTAAAGGGATAATTTATGGAATCAATGAATAGATCGAATTTCAAATTACAAATGTATCTAATCGTACATTCATACTTTTTGTATTGTCAAAAGTAGCGTCATTGGACGAAGGAGCGAAACCGATTAATTTTTGTTGCACTTTTCATTCATTTTCATTTAGTTTTGGCATGAATTACTAGAGGGTAATTAGGTACCGAATTTCAGAAGACGGACACCTAAATGATTAGTAAATGACTGCCACGCTTTGATTTCTTAAGAAATAAGGAAGCGCTTAAGTTTGTTAATATTGTTGTTAAGTTGGTTAATATTCGCAATAAAAAAATGCATTTGAATTTGCCGATATTTATTTTGTGTATTAAGTTGTTTAACACGTTTTAATCTTAAGCGCCTGTGCATCCGGCGTCCGATGGCCAGTCGCAGACATTCTTGGTCGGGCTGAAGTGTAGACCGGACGGGCAGTCAAATTCGTATGCTGTTCCCCAGTCACATTTGCAGAACTTTGTGCAGTCCTTGTGTGCCAACAATGTGTGGAATCCGTTCGTTTCCGGACATTTGGATGAATCGCAATTTCCGGCACCCGGGACAGGGGTTGTGCCTGAAGTGACGCCAGAAGTGGTGCCAGTGGTACCCGAGCTGCTCCCGCAGTTTCCTCCATTACCGCCATTACCTCCATTTCCGCCGTTACCGCCGTTACCACCATTGCCACCATCACCGCCATCGCCTCCATTTCCACCGTTGCCTCCATTACCGCCGTTCCCTCCATTACCACCGTCGCAGCCACCAGGTGATGTAACTTCAGGTGTTGGGGATGAGATTGTCGTGGTGCCAGGGGTGCCACTTCCACCTTCGCCTTCAATGCAACCTGCGTCTTGTGGCCAGTCACATACGTTAAGCGTGGGGTTGAAATGAAGACCAGCTGGGCAATCGAACTCTATGGCGTTACCCCAATCGCATTTGCAGAATTTTCCGCAATCTGAATGCGGTAGGAAATGGACGAATTCTCCGTTTTCCGCCGGGCATTTGGACGAATCGCAAGTTCCGCCGTTTCCGGGTTTCGAAGTTGTAGTAGGGGTGGAGATTGTCGGGGTGCCAGGGGTGCCACTTCCACCTTCGCCGTCAATGCAACCTGCGTCTTGTGGCCAGTCACATACGTTAAGCGTGGGGTTGAAATGAAGACCGGCTGGGCAATCGAACTCTATGGCGTTACCCCAATCGCATTTGCAGAATTTTCCGCAATCTGAATGCGGTAGGAAATGGACGAATTCTCCGTTTTCCGCCGGGCATTTGGACGAATCGCAAGTTCCGCCGTTTCCTGGTTTCGAAGTTGTAGTAGGGGTGGAGATTGTCGGGGTGCCAGGGGTGCCACTTCCACCTTCGCCGTCAATGCAACCTGCGTCTTGTGGCCAGTCACATACGTTAAGCGTGGGGTTGAAATGAAGACCGGCTGGGCAATCGAACTCTATGGCGTTACCCCAATCGCATTTGCAGAATTTTCCGCAATCTGAATGTGGTAGGAAATGGACGAATTCTCCGTTTTCCGCCGGGCATTTGGACGAATCGCAAGTTCCGCCGTTTCCTGGTTTCGAAGTTGTAGTAGGGGTGGAGATTGTCGGGGTGCCAGGGGTGCCACTTCCACCTTCGCCGTCAATGCAACCTGCGTCTTGTGGCCAGTCACATACGTTAAGCGTGGGGTTGAAATGAAGACCAGCTGGGCAATCGAACTCTATGGCGTTACCCCAATCGCATTTGCAGAATTTTCCGCAATCTGAATGCGGTAGGAAATGGACGAATTCTCCGTTTTCCGCCGGGCATTTGGACGAATCGCAAGTTCCGCCGTTTCCGGGTTTCGAAGTTGTAGTGGGGGTGGAGATTGTCGGGGTGCCAGGGGTGCCACTTCCACCTTCGCCGTCAATGCAACCTGCGTCTTGTGGCCAGTCACATACGTTAAGCGTGGGGTTGAAATGAAGACCAGCTGGGCAATCGAATTCTATGGCGTTACCCCAATCGCAATAGCAGAATTTACCGCAATCGGAATGCGGTAGGAAATGGACGAATTCACCGTTTTCGGCCGGGCATTTGGATGAATCGCAAGCACCACTGCTGCCACCACCGCCACCGCCGCCTGAACCTCCATCACCTCCATCACCGCCATCGCCTCCATCACCGCCATCACCTCCATCGCCTCCATCACCGCCATCACCTCCATCACCGCCGTCGCCTCCATCACCGCCATTGCCTCCATCGCCGCCATTGCCTCCATCGCCGCCGTTACCACCATCACCGCCGTTGCCTCCGTCACCACCATTTCCTCCATCACCGCCATTGCCTCCATCACCTCCATTGCCTCCATCACCGCCATTGCCTCCATCACCGCCATTGCCTCCATCACCTCCATTGCCTCCATCACCGCCATTGCCTCCATCACCTACATTGCCTCCATCACCGCCATTGCCTCCATCACCTCCATTGCCTCCATCACCGCCATTGCCTCCATCACCACCATTACCACCATCGCCGCCGTTACCTCCGTCACCGCCATTGCCTCCATCACCGCCATTGCCTCCATCACCGCCATTGCCTCCATCGCCGCCATTGCCTCCATCGCCGCCATTGCCTCCATCGCCGCCATTTCCTCCATCACCGCCATTGCCGCCGTCACCGCCGTTACCTCCGTCGCCGGCATTACCTCCATCGCCGTCACCACCGCCGTTACCACCAGTCGAGCCACAGTCGACTTGATCGGGCCAGTCGCAGACGTCTAATTTCGGATTGAAGTAAAGACCTTCCGGACAATTGTACAGCACGGGGCTGCCCCAGTCGCATTTGTAGAATTTGGAACAGTCGGTAGAGTGCGTCAGAAAATCTACGCGGACCGGATTGTTTTCAGCCGGACACGTTCCGACCGGGTCGGCGCCTGCGATGCCGATCGTTAGTCTTTGCAAAGTAGACCGCGAGAAAATGCAACTTACCTGACTGAGTCAGGCTGGCCGCCAGGATGACCAGACACGCTAGGAATAGTTCCTTCATTGTCACTTTATCAGCGGGTGTCGTCAAGAACTGATTTTCATTGCGCTCGCATTCGCCTTTTATACGATCGCGTTATCAGGTTTGGCAAAGTGCGCCCTCACTGTCGATGGCCATTTTTTCGCACTTGATATCAAGACGGTCTTTGTTGCGCATTTCAATATCTCAAATCAACACTTAATAGATTACAGCGGAATTAATTAATTAGGGCTCTTTTTTCCGTTTGGGTCGCCGAACTTTGGGGACAATTCGTCGTATGCACGGGACAGTGTGAGAAAAGTAATTACGTTCGGTGTCAATTTTCATTTTTTATTTTTAAACCCAAACTGCATCAACTGAATAACGTAGTGGTTCATACGAACTGGTCTTTACATACGTTTTCAAATTTCCTTACTAATTTGATATTAAATGTTTAAAAATGTTGCTCAATTTCGGTCTCATACAAATTTACTTTTCTTTGTCATCCTTATACAATCTGCATTTACAGTATACAATAAATTCACGGAATTACTCAAGATATATGAAATACTTTTTTCTTAACATTTATTAATTCTTTTTGGAGAGGGATGAGACGACGATACCCGCTGAAGCCACAACTCTTTAATGAAGTGAAATTAGTAACGGCAAAGATAAGGTTGTCGGCATTCGCCGATGACATAGTCCTAATGCGGAGACCGAGAGGGTCTTACATGAAATTGCGAAGAACTTACAAGTGTTGTACAAGGGTTGGAGCGTAACAAAAAGAAACAAAAATAATGGGATTTAAGAAAGGACGAGGAAAGATGAGGGAAGTAACGGAGGAATGGAAAGAAGATATAATAGAGCAGGCGAATGAGTGGATTTATCTAGGATATGTAATGAGAGAAAACAACAGTGGAGAATGACGTATGGTGCATGCTTGCAGAAATGTGAAGTGAGCTGAGAATTGAGGAGGAATCTGTGGCGAAAGAGCAAATGGAATTTTGAGAAAACCATGAAGTCATCAAATATATGCATGCAGAGCTTTCTGATGTACGAAGGTGAAGTGTGTAGTTGGAAAGAAAGGAAGAGGTTGGAAAGGTCAAATAATAAAGATACTGAACTTGGAGAGATCAATGCCAGACTATACAGGGTGTTAAAAGAAAGTGTCAAAAACTTTGAGCGCTGATAGTATTGCCCAAAATATGCCGAAAAGGCTTAATGAACATAGGTCCGGAAATGGACAATTTTGGAGATACGGTTTTTTTCATTTCCACAATACGCATCTTTTAGACGAGATTCCTCTGAACCAAAGGCAACAAATGTGGTGCGCTAGAAATTAGATAAAATAAAGGGAAAAGGGAGACCAGGAAAATGAGGTTAATGGAACAACAGAATCAAGAAAGAACCAAGAATATTTAATTTTAATTGTCGGTGATAATTTTTTTATATTTCCACGTTACAACCCGTTCTTAAAGTGGCACTAAGGTCAAAATCGTAACAATTTGAAAGTTAAAGAACGTTAAAGAAATTAAAAAAGACGAAATACCAGACATGCCAACAATTTCAAAAGTTTTCCGAAAACCCAGTAATGTTAAATGTTAAAAAATGTGCTTGTGCATTGAATTCGGATGAATGCAATTACAATTGATTGTTGGTGACGAATTATGTTATTTACAGGCACTCGACAAATTAATTAAGTAATTAATTGCCCCCTGAGGGAAGTATCGTTGAAGTAGCTACTGCAATTCTGCCTTTCAATTAGAAATATGTTTCATATTGTAATAGAAACGTAGTCACATTAATAAAGAATTTCTTATTTTTTGCTACTGTGAAAACGTTTGGCAATTCTTTGAAATTTACTGATGTTTTTTGATATTTTTTATAATTTATATTTACAAATTTTGCTATTTTACACTATTACAATATTCTCTGGTGTTGTGCCCTGGCATTGTTGTGTTGTTTTAGGGACACCTCACTAACCCGTGGGTCGTAGGACCTTGTCCGGTGTTCCGTTGATCGGAATAAAACACTTAAGGGAATATGTTTATTTGGTTAAACATATAATTGAGGGAACGTAGCACAAGTTTGCGATAGAGCGATGCAGGTCACCTAATCTACGATGCCTCGACGCAATGCTAGTTCGTTTGTAACGTTTGTTGAAAAGCAAGTAGTCGTTTTAAATACCTGTCGCTGTTGCGACTGGTTCATTGGTACATTATAATTATTACTCTACACTTCGTATTAATTGGCTATTTTAGCATTCGCCTTATTTCTGAATTGAAATATTTCACGATTTTGACAATTTTCAGATTTGCAGATTCTTGAGATCATTTTTATAATTTTTTTCAGGTTTTCTGAGACTTTAGTTGCAACGTTATTCGACATATTTATTTAACCTAAATTTTTGGTTCTAAACTATTGTATTTTCGAGCACTTGAAATAATAAATGCATTAGTTAATTAATTTATGCCCTCGTCGGTTACTTCAGTGATACAAAATCTTCTGGAAAAATCGTAACAATGACGTTAAAGATAACGATAAACATAATTGTTGAGTTTGTTTAAATTTAATTTAGTTTTTTCATTTGCACATCCGCCGATCAGAATTTTTATTTGTGAAACAAATTTATAAATTAAAACTGTTTCGAAAAAAAAATCAAAAGAGTAATAATTAATTAAATTCTTCTTAAAATAAGATGCAGATAATGACATACGTTTTGTACTATTTACAATTTTTCTTTGCATTTATCAATAAATATGCACTTGCTTCACAATTTATTCATCGTACATTTACAGTTTGACATATTTTGGCTCATTTCCAAATTTGGCAACACTTTAGTTTTGCATTTGCCATAATTTGACCATTTTTCAAATGACAAAAATTATAATTTAATAAATAATTTATTATTTATTTAAATTTGCCCATTAATAAATTTGTGTGCGCGTATCAATCATTGATAATAAAATTCAATCGGATGTTTCCGTTTCAAATGAATTTATTTTCATCCAATTAATAATAATTAATTAATATAATTTACCTATTGCCCCAGGCGGCAACTTCACTGATACACGAGCTTCTGGAAAAATCACGTATAAGGATGTATGCGTCGACATAGATAAGGATTAATCATAATTCTCATTGTGATCGAGAAAAAAGGGTTTATCAGGCCATTTAATTGTTCGTAGTATTTCATCGACATAGAATTACATATAATTAATCTAACATATTCTTTGGGTAAGACTGCAATGAATACAAGAAATGCAGCGTTTACCTAATTTTAAAACAATTTTCAATGATTTTAGTTTATTTATATATAATTGCCAACAATATTATTTTAGATAACAAATCCTTGTCAGTCAATCCATCATTAATTTGAGAAAATAACAGTTTAATTATTATGTACAATTGCAATTTCGTATTTGATTATTGCATTTGTCTTTTTTCCTATTTTAGGGATTACATAAATTGGAAATTACTGCAAAAACAGTATTCGGGTTTAAACGATTAGGAGAAAACCTAATGAATTTGTTCAAGCCGACGTTTCGCTTCTTTATTGAAACATTTTCAAACCCTAGAATTTTCTATCTACATGAAATGTTAGATGCATGAAATTGAAAGTGATAAATAAACCACTCCTACTAACTACATTTAACAGGAAAACACAATCACTGAATTAAAATTTGAAAAACAGTCACAATTAACGTTAAAAAGAAGATCTATCACGAAGCATAAAAATATAGAAAAAAGCCCAAGGGAACCAGAAAGGTGGCAAATTAGAACGATTATGGTAAAACAAAAGAGACGTCGACGAAATCGCCTCATGTTCAAAAACTATGGTACCAATAACAAAACCGATATGGAGTTAATTTAAAGATATAACACATTTCCATGAAAGTTCTATATGAATTAGAATGAAGATATCTCCCAGAAGTCGTGGGTTTTTGATACCAGTTAAGTTTGATGACACCATATCCAGTTCTTGTGAACAGAGTGTCAAGAAAAGGTACTTTTTGATCTTGTTCCATGACGATGGTGAATTGGAGGTGGTCGTGGAAGGAATTGAACACTCCAAGACAGTCTCCTTGGAATTTTTAGGGATACAGATGATATCATCAACATACTGATATATGAAAGGAAGTTTAACCTCAGCGAGGTTAAACTTAATAAAAGAGATTTATGCAAGTCTGAAATTAGTTATCTTAACTTACTATACATTAAGAGTCTCATAAAAGATATAGACACTTTGAGCACTATCTACACAATACTTCTCGCAAAATTTTCACATTTAAATTTAAATTAATTTCAAATCGGTTTTGTACCATAGTTTTTGAGTAGCAGGCGATCTTGTGGACGACTACTTTCTTTTACCATAATCTTTCCAATTTTGCATCTTTCTGGTTCCCTTTGGCTTTTTCCTATATTTTTATCCTTTGTGATAGGTCTGATAAAGAACCCTTCTTTTTAACGTTAATTCTGACTGTTTTTCAAATTTTAATTCATTGACTAATAAATATACTCAGTGACATATAAACTGCACCACCTAGAAGGGGAAATAGTTGATTAAAATTTGAAACCCAATCATCAAGTAGTCATGGGATTTTTGACGTTTGTGTCATTTTTTAGAGGTGGTGATAGACAAGCAATTATCGAGTCATTTTTTGAATTTGTTCCACTTTTTCGAATCCCGTCCTTTAGTTTAAAATGTTTCAAGTGTTTAACGATGCCTAGAGGAAGGAAACCTCAAGTTTACCAGCAGTTGAGTGACTTGTTGGTTTACGAGAAGCAGGTTTTTCGTTTAGAGAAGTCGGCAACCGTTTGGGACGGCACCACTTAACAATAATGCGTGTTTATCAAGCTTGGTCTGAACATGGGGTTGAACGTCGGAGAAGAGGCACTGGGGCTCAAAGACGAACCAATGAACGTCAAGATCGCCGCTTAAGAATAATGGCCTTGAGAGACCGATTCTCTACAACTATATCAATAGCTGATCCATAGTTAGGTGAACAAGGTCGTCCGATAGGCTTGCGAACAGTTTATCGTCGAATAAGAACCTTTGGCTTGCTGTCTTACCGCCCACATCTTGTGCTACCCCTCACTGCTGAACATCGCCAGGAACGTTTGGCCCGGTGCACGGAAAGACTTCAATGGAACTTGAAGTGGCATCGAGTTGTCTTTAGTGACGAATCGCGATTTTGTTTAGGAATGCATGATGGTCCGATGACTGTTAGACGAAGAGGTGGAGAAAGGCGCAATCCTAATTTTTCGATTGCGAGGCCTGTTCACCGAACTGTGGGGTTGATGGTGTGGGGTGCTATTGCTTCCGGCAGTAGGTCACCCTTGCTCTTCATTTGGGGCAGTATGACCGCCCGATGCTACATTGACGAAGTGGTAGAACCACATGTTCTTCCATATCTTCGAGGGCTGGAAGACCCACTTTTCCAGCAAGATGATGCACGACCTCACGTAGCAAGGGTTTCTCTTGACTTCTTTGAAGAGGCCAATGTTAATCTTTTGCCTTGGCCGCCAAGATCTCCCGATTTGTCGCCCATTGAGCACGTGTGGGACATGATGGGTAGAAGATTGAGGAATCTACCGAACCCACCGTTGACAAAAGGAGCGCTACGGCATGAAGTACAGGCTGCTTGGGATGCCATACGCCAAGAAGACATTGATCACCTGCTGGAATCAATGCCAAGGCGGGTCAATGAGTGTATCAGAAATAGGAACGGACCAACACATTATTAAAGAAAAATCAAAAAGATGAAGTGTTTTCTTTATCAAATTTTAATCAATTGTTACCTTAGACTAGTCCAATGTTTTTGCCAAATTTGATCCAAAAATTCCCACCCCTTCTAGGTGGTGTAGTTTGTATGTCACTGAGTATAATTTGTTATGTTAAGTAATAATAATAAGTTATTTGCTCAAAAAACATAATAGTATAATAACATGAAATTTAATTAATCTAAGACAATCTGGTGGCAATGCCCGTTTCAAAAATATGGTGAGTCACATTTGGTTTTTCAGGTCTCCTAGGTGGTGCAGTTTATATGTCACTGAGTATAAATACACATTTTAACTTTTCAAGTTTTCATAGTACTGTATATTTTCTGGGCTTTGAAAATGCTTCAATAACGAAGCGAAACGTCAGCTTGAACAAATTGATGGCTTTTTCTTTTTCCTAATCATTTAAACCCGAGTACTGTTTTTGTGTTTTTGCAATAATTTTTAAATTTTATTTTTGACTATAACATTATGATGGACGTCAAATGAACGGGTCATTACAAAAATCACAGACATTTGCGGTTAAAGCGAAAGCGGGTAAATGAATGATGTGTATCAAACGTCATTGACCATACTCAGATACATTTAACCCATATTTTTTAACACGACTTGTCGCACATTGTACACCAGTTTATAGTTATCAAGTTTCTTTAAACATTTTAATTAAGTTATTGCTGAATACTTATAAATAAATGGTTTAAGGGGAATACCCGATCGTGATTGCAGGAGTAACGGTTGCAAAATCAATTGAATTACCGGCATAAATCAGTTTAATTGTTTCCATTCTTTGGAATTGTGTTGAAAATTAACTGGCAATTAAATTAAATGCGGGAATCTGCATAGTAACTTCGCACGCGCACCTATAAAAATGCTTAAGACAAAACAAAAAAATGTCGCAAAGCTCCTTCGGATAAATAAATTCGAGTCATTTCGTAGCTGTTACTTCTCATATATACATGGAAATTTAATATGTCTATTTTCATGTCGATGATTATTGGGTGCATACTACGAATCCTCCCCAAATCATTTCACTGGAATCAACCTAAAACAATGCTCTACCTAATCAACTCACTTCAATGTGATGTATTACATGGCGAGTTGACATGTTGAAAAATACTATATGGATTATCCTATTATCCGTAAATGCGAAAAAATTTCCATTGTCAGAGGCATTACTAATCGTGATAACGCGATCGAATAAAAGCCGAAGGTACCAGCAGTGAAACCAGTTCTGGGTGTAAATCGCTAGTAGGTGATTATGAACGGGCCATTTCTAGTATGTTTGGTGGTCGCGGTAAGCTTGACCCAATCAGGTAAGTTTGATTTTTTTTGTAATTAGCTCCGTGAAGAGTAACGATCGCGATTGCAGGCGCCGATCCGGTCGGAACATGTCCGCCTCTTAACGAAGTGACGCATGTCGATTTTCTAACGGATTCTGCCGACTGCTCGAAGTTTTACAAATGCGACTGGGGCAATCCCGTATTGTATACTTGCCCAGGGGGTCTTCACTTCAACCCAACCATAGACGTATGTGACTGGCCAAAAAGTTCAGGTTGTACAGGCGATGGAAGTGGTGTGACACCCCCTGTTCCAACCCCGACGACACCAGATGGCGGAAACGGAGGCGGAGATTGCGATTCATCCAAATGTCCGGCCAAAAACGGAGAGTTCGTCGACTTCGTTACGCATCCCGACTGCGGCAAGTTCTGCATGTGCGATTGGGGAGTTGCGATAGAATTCGACTGCCCAGCTGGTCTCCATTTCAATCCTACGCTTAACGTCTGCGACTGGCCAGAAAACGCAGGTTGTACTGGAGGTGATGGCGACACGAAACCCACACCCGCATCCCCCACCCCCACCACCGAGTCTACAACTTCAGAGGGTCACACGACCCCCTCTATATCCAATTCAACAGGCGGCGGCGAAAGCGGAAGTTGCGATTCATCCAAATGTCCGGCCGAAAACGGAGAGTTCGTCGATTTCCTGACGCATCCCGACTGCAGCAAGTTCTGCATGTGCGATTGGGGAGTTGCAATAGAATTCGACTGCCCAACAGGTCTACATTTCAATCCTACGCTTAACGTCTGCGACTGGCCAGAAAACGCAGGTTGTACTGGAGGTGATGGCGACACGAAACCCACACCCGCATCCCCCACTCCCACCCCCGAGTCTACAACTTCAGACGGTCACACCACCCCCTCTATATCCAATTCAACAGGCGGCGGTGAAGGCGGAAATTGCGATTCATCCAAATGTCCGGTCGAAAACGGAGAGTTCGTCGATTTCCTGACGCATCCCGACTGCAGCAAGTTCTGCAAGTGCGATTGGGGAGTTGCGATAGAGTTCGACTGCCCAACAGGTCTACATTTCAATCCTACGCTTAATGTCTGCGACTGGCCAGAAAACGCAGGTTGTACTGGAGGTGATGGCGACACGAAACCCACCCCCGCATCCCCCACCCCCACATCCCCCACCCCCACCACCGAGTCTACAACTTCAGAGGGTCAGACGACCCCCTCTATATCCAATTCAACAGGGGGCGGCGAAAGCGGAAGTTGCGATTCATCCAAATGTCCGGCCGAAAACGGAGAGTTCGTCGATTTCCTGACGCATCCCGACTGCAGCAAGTTCTGCAAGTGCGATTGGGGAGTTGCGATAGAGTTCGACTGCCCAAAAGGTCTACATTTCAATCCTACGCTTAACGTCTGCGACTGGCCAGAAAACGCAGGTTGTACTGGAGGTGGGGGCGACACAAAACCGACACCCGCATCTCCCACCCCCACCACCGAGTCTACAACTTCAGAGGGTCACACCACCCCCTCTATCTCCAATTCAACAAGCGGCGGCGAAAGCGGAAGTTGCGATTCATCCAAATGTCCGGCCGAAAACGGAGAGTTCGTCGATTTCTTGACGCATCCCGACTGCAGCAAGTTCTGCAAGTGCGATTGGGGAGTTGCAATAGAGTTCGACTGCCCAACAGGTCTACATTTCAATCCTACGCTTAACGTCTGCGACTGGCCAGAAAACGCAGGTTGTACTGGAGGCGATGGCGAGACGAAACCCACACCCGCATCCCCCACCACCACCACCGAGTCTACAACTTCAGACGGTCACACCACCCCCTCTATATCCAATTCAACAGGGGGCGGCGAAAGCGGAAGTTGCGATTCATCCAAATGTCCGGCCGAAAACGGAGAGTTTGTGGATTTCCTGACGCATCCCGATTGCAGCAAGTTCTGCAAGTGCGATTGGGGAGTTGCGATAGAGTTCGACTGCCCGACAGGTCTACATTTCGATCCTACGCTTAACGTCTGCGACTGGTCAGGAGATGCTGGTTGCACTGGAGGTGTAAGTACTATTAGTACAACCACATCTCCTACCACCACGCCTACCACAACCCCTACAACAACTTCTCCTACCACCACCCCTACAACAACCTCTCCTACCACCACCCCTACACCCGAAGCCAGTGGAGATTGCGATTCGTCAAAATGCCCACCAATAGATGAAGGTTTAGCTACGTTACTGCCACACAAGGACTGCGCCAAGTTTTGCAAATGCAGCTGGGGAACAGCGCACGTATACGACTGCGACGCCGGTCTTCATTTCAACCCGATCTTGAAAGTCTGCGATTGGCCCGAGGACGCCGGATGCAAATAATTATTTTGATGCATCAAGTTGTTTAACCTGTACTCTAATATAATCGTTCAAAAATTAATATCTGTGAATATTAATGCATGTCTTTATTTTGAAATTAACACCAATAACGACTGCGCCAATTTTGCGCGGAGCTACATTCTCAGCACGTCTAACTGTGTTGCCAGACCTGAATTAGTAGAAAGCACATTGTAGGTGCAAGTGTTAGCGTTAACGAATTTAAGAATTTATCTTCTTAGAATGGAAGTGAAAGAAAATTCTCTTCCTACATAAGTGGGTAAGTTAAGTTATAGGGGAAATAAATTATTTACGGTTTCAAATAATGAAAAAGCCGAATTAAGTCATTTAGCCAAAGTTATGAAAGGAGTAAATCTAATCGATGGCATTCGCGGATGAGGTGGTCATCCGCGAGAGAGAAAGCGCTGAAGTAGGTGGCTAAAAGGTTTCCTGGATCGAACTAGAACGCAACATGAGGAAGACAAAGGTAATGATATTCAAGAAAGGAGAAGGAAGAAGGAAGGAAGCGCAAGTGAGACGGAAAGGAGCAGAAATTAAGCAGGTGATCGAGTGAAATGAGTAATAGCAGCGAGAGACAGATATACGCAAAGAAGGCTGAGGAGGGTAAAAGATGAAATGGAAATTTGAGGAGACGATGAGGCATTGGAATGTATGTGTCGGGAGCATTATGATGTACGGAATAGAGCTATGGGGATAAAAGAACAGAAAATGGCGGAGAGGGTAAACTTTGGGTAGATCGACACCCGAGAGTGTTGAGATATGAGATGGCAATGAAGGAGGAAAAGAAAGAATAGGGAGAAAACAGTGGTGGAGGAGCTAGATAAGAGGTAGAGGATGAGAAGAGCATTAGCAGAATGGGAAATAGCAAGAATATGAATGTACGAGAAGGCGGGATGGCGGTGATCGAGGCGGAAAAGTGGAGAAGGGACGGGAAGCAGGTGGAGATAGAGATGGAAACAGGTGGAAGCGTAGGACAGTTATGGGAAAATAAGAATGGCGAGAGACAACAACGGATACAAAGAGCTACAGGTATAGGAACGAGGCCAACGTTTTTGGGAAGAGATAAAACGTCAGAATAGGAGAAGGTTATAACCAGGTTCAGATGCGGAAATGATGAGAAGGAGAACAATTATTGGATGGGAAAAGAGTAGAAGTGTGAGGCATGCGAAAAAGTTGGAGAAGAATGGAAGCACTGGTGGGAGAAGTGTGAAGAAATAGATTGGATCAAGGAAGATGAATGGAAAGGCACACATTAGAGATAGCTATTGGGATACATATAGATAATCCTGTTTAGGGTTATGTTAACCAGCTGTCATATTTACGAAAAAGGTTTTTGCAATTTATAATGTTATTAGGGTACTAAGCACCGGAAGAGAAAATCATAGCAATCGTTTATAAGTTTGATAAAATTCGAAAAGATTTAAAGGATTTTAAAATTTTAAAAACAAGAATCCGTCGATAAAAATATAGTGCAGACAGATCCAGGCACGGAAGGCTATAAAACAAACGTCAGAAAGCGACGAGAATGGTCCCAATTTGATCGTTATAGTGCCCGCGACAGTTTTTTTTTGAATTCAAATAAATCGTTGATAAGTTGAATTTAAATTCAAATAAATTCAAATATTGAGGCCAATTTTTTTTATAAAATTGAAACATATGAATTATGTTTAAGTAATTGATTCAAAAATATAAAATTCATATTTTAGTATTTAAAATGTTGCATTCTTTGATTACATTAATTAAAGCAATTAAAACGATCAATTTTAATAATAAATTAAAGTAATCAAGTTAATTACATACAAAGAATGTTGCAGCATTTTAATCGGTCAGAATATACAACATATATTAGATTATGAATATGAGATTATGAGCTCTAAGTCCTGATAAGAATTTAATCGTGCAATTATGAGAATAAAACCATTACGATACATGCTAAAATAGAACATTGACATTCGTGCATTTTGGTACTATAAACATAGGAAACTTAAAAAATGTACTAATCACGTCTAGAACAAAATAAAGCGACCAATACTATAAGTTTACATTACACCCTCCAACCATTTTCTCGTCCTTCCTCTTGTTTCCTTTTTACTTTGGATTCTAATACTTGTCTTATTATTTTATTGCCTTGCATTCTTTTCACATGGCCATACTAGATCATATGTATATGTGCTTTTTCGATATGCCCATTTTGAATTTTATTTCTATATTACTCTAGATAGTTGTATTCATAACCCAGCTGGACGATGCTTCATCAACTCATCACAGCCCAATCCCTCTATAAAAACCCAATTCATCAATCCAACCTAATCCTAAGAAGACCAGTTCAGATCATACAGATCAAGACCAATGAAAGTTTCCGACAACTACTTGAAAACATTTTTAAATATATTTTTTAATATGGATTTTTTTTCTGACCGAACCTGAAATCGCAAAAAGATGAAATTAATTGCCAAAATTAATTTCCAAAAATTCAAATAATGCAACAACAAATGTCAAAATCGAATTGTTTGGAAAATTTTGAATTTACGATTGACGTTAGGTTTGTAAATTACATTTCTGGAATTGTTTGACATTTATGAGATTCCACAAAAATCCAAATCCAAATTTCAAAAACTGTGTTCTCTATTATTATTTTTGACGCACTTTTGATTCGTGTAGCTTTTTAGTCACAAATTTTTAATTTATGCGAGTTTTTTAGGAATTCTTTCAAATCTTTTGTGAAATTATACTGAAATTTTCAAAAATTGAATTCGAAGATTAAAATGTTTGTATTCCTGTTATTAGAATTTTAGACATTCCTATTTTTCTTAATATTTTCTTCTTTTATCAGTCGAGGTGGTGGGCCCCGCGTTTGCGCGCTAATTTAAGGGGCCGAGCCTCGACACGACCTGAGTTGTATCCCACCGGCCGGCCGGGGGCCGGCTTGATTACACAGGAATTTAATCTGCATCGTGTAACGTTTTATTGAATTTATAAATAAACAAATATAAATAATACGAACACAATAATTTAATCCGCATCGTATATTACATTTTAATAAATTTATTAACGAATTTATATAAAATCACTTTATCATCAGCAGCGTTCGATACGGTGCTGCAAATTAAACCAGGGATGGTCAAAAAATTTTGATAGAATTGACTTAACAGATTTAACACTCACACAGCACGCTACTAACCACCAATTAACACTGTTAACATAATTGAAAGAAACATCAATTTTAACTGGTAATAGTACTCAACAAACGCAAGGGATTTTCTAGAATATTTATAGAATATTTCAAAATATTATTTTAATGTTTCTTCATTTTTATTCATTAGGCTCAGAATGTCAAATTGAACGAAGGTAAATTAATCAACTGAAGTTATGAGTTGTTATGATTGTATTCGCTATCGATTAATAAATCAGGCGTAATTTGACGATTTTATTGTTTTCTCGGATTTGATTGTTTAGTTTTGGGTTACGTATTCGGCAACTAAGGTAGCATCTACAGTAGAATTTAAAAATGAAAGTGTTGAAATTTCTAGCTAAGATATTCTCTTCATCAGATCACTGGGACAACGCTGTATTTCTCTTCAGTGGCTCTACTACGTCCAACCCAACCCAACGCAGAAATCAAATAATATCCACTAATAAATTTGACTTTAATCCCACAGTTAACGCAGTTCATATCGTCAAAGTGATAGTCAGCAAACTGCCAGCTGGTTGTCAATATTAGACTTAAACGTCAAACTGAGAATTAAACGACAAAGGGACAAGAAGTTATCAAAACTATCGGTTGATCGCAACAATTATTATTTAATCATCAACCTGACTCTTTAAAGTCAAACTCGCTCTTTAACGCCAAACCGACAGATTTTCATGAAAGTGATAGGCAAAGTTAACTGTCGAACTGACTATTAAACGTCAAAGTTATAGACGTAAAATTCGTCTGCATTATAGTTAATTAACACACTGCCAGTTATATATCAGACTGGGATTTATACGTCAAACTGGCGGTTGATTATCAAAACTGTTGGTTAATTATCAAATTGACCATTAAACGTCAAAACTTTTGCCTAGTTGTCAAATTTAGAATTAATCGGTAACACTGTCACTTAATCGTGAAATTGTCGTTAATCGCGAAACTGTCTCTTAAATAATCGAATGTAGTCTTTCACGGCCATCGTTCCAAAGAGATGTGTCTTCCGGGTGTTGCCGTGTTTGTTGAAATAAACTTGACGTTTCGCTGATCATACTGTCAGCTTCTTCAGAAGGTTTCTAAAGATCTAATCTTTAGAAACCTTCTGAAGAAGCTGACAGTATGATCAGCGAAACGTCAAGTTTATTTCAACAAACACGGCAACACCCGGAAGACACATCTCTTTGTCTCTTAAATGTCTAACTGACACGTCGGTCGTCAAAGTGATAATTAATCGTAAAATTACCACATTATCGTAAACGGTAGAATGAATTGTCAAATTGACAGTTAAATGCGGTACATAGTCTTAATTTATTATCAAAACTATTTGGTAATGGTCAAACTGACTGTTAAACTTCAAACATACAGCTGGTCTTCAAAGCGATAGTAGATAAACTTTGACATAGTCGTCAAACGGTAGAATGAATTGTCAAATTGACAGTTAAATGCCGAATAGAGTTTTAATTTATTATCAAAACTATTTGGTAATGGTCAAACTGTCTGCTAAACTTCAAACATACAGCTGGTCTTCAAAGCGATAGTAGTTAAACTTTGAAATATTAGAATGAATAATTCAACGTCAACTGACAGTTAATCGTGTAACTAAGCGTCAAACTGACAGTTACCTGTCAATGTCATAAATAAGTGTCAAAACTGCAACAAAGTTGTTAAAGTTAAAGTTAATGTGCCAGTCAGATTAACATACCAGTAAGATATGAACATCAAATTGATGACTGATTATCAAAACTGTTGGGTAATCGTCAAATTGACAGATAGTCAGCAACTAGTCAAAGTTTAAGCGAAGTGGTGAACTGACGATAAAACTCACAACTCATTAAAAGTGTTAGCTAGTGCTAAAAAAACAGTTATAATCAACATAGTTGATTGTTAACTGCCAGTTAAATGCCAAATTGAGAAAATGTTCCAAACTAATAATTGCTATTCAAAACTTTTGGTTAATCATCAAACTA
The DNA here is from genome assembly GCA_959613385.1 of Geotrupes spiniger. Taxonomy (NCBI): domain Eukaryota; kingdom Metazoa; phylum Arthropoda; class Insecta; order Coleoptera; family Geotrupidae; genus Geotrupes; species Geotrupes spiniger. Next base: position 12,981,212 of record OY390740.1, read on the forward strand.
ACTGTTAAGATCAAATTGGCAGCTGGTCTTCGCAACGATGAGTAGTTGTAAAACTTCCAACTGGTGGGCAAAGCTCAACTTAATTGTTGAACTGATGATTAAACACCAACTGACAGTTAATCAGTCAATCTGTTACTTAATCTTTAAAACGGTTTGTTAATCATCAAACTGACGGTCAATCTTCAAACTGACAGCTAATCGTCAACGTGACGTGAAACCATAACCAAGTCGTCAAAATTAGGGGTGTCAAATTGAATATCAAAGTGAGAATCAAACTTATAATTGATTATCAAAACTGTTGGCTAATCGTCAAATTGACTTTTCAACATCAAACAGCTGACAGCTGGTTTTGAAACAATAGTTAGTCGTAAAACACCCAACTAATCGTCAAAAAATTGTCAAAACTCATAGCTATTATGAACCTAACTGACAGTTAATCGTCAAAGTGAATCGTCAAACTGTTAAATGATAAATTGAGACTTATGTTTCAAACTGATATTCAAAACTTTCGGTTAATCATCAAAGTAACTATTAAAGGTCAAACTGACAATAGGTAATCGCAAAACTTTCAACTGACAGTCAATCTTCAAACTGACATCTAGTCGTGAACTTGACAGTTATTCATAAAACTATAACCAAGCCGTCAAAATTGGGGACTTTAAAATATCCAAGTGAGACTTAAGAATCAAACTGTTGATTAATCGTCAAATTAACTGTTCAACAGGTGATAGGTGACAGGTCCAATCAGTGGTCAAAGTTCGATTGAATTGGTGAACTGACCATTAAATGCTGAGAGTGAATCATAACTTCCTCAACTTTGAGCCACAAGACTCAGTTTGTAAATATGCGCAGTGTTACTTGTTGTTTTACATTATGAACATTGTTTATTTTGTCAAATCGTCCGTGTGTTTCCGATAAAAACATATTTGTTAACATATGCTGTGTCAACGTAAAAACTCCGTGAGTGGATGTGAAAGAAAGTTCAATTGCTACATAAGTGGGTAAGCTAATTTTGGTTAACTTTTCTGTGAATTCTAAATCGCCTGTGAGTTTCATTGTTGTGTTGCCAATAATACCATCCACTTTGTTGTACTTTCTTTGCAAATATGTTACATATAATTTTTTTATTAATAGTTAAAATCAAGATAATTTCGTTTATAGCTCGTAATAGTAACGGCTACATTAAATCAAATTTATTATGATGACGTTTTTAAAATGAAGTAGAAGTTGGAGTATTTAGGATGCAGTAGATTTGAATTGAAAAAATATTTGCTGCTAAACTATATCCAAAAACGAGTTTAGTATCTATACTTTCTAGATTATTTTGTGATTCTTCAAAAGAATCGTCATGGACACTTTAACGGCCACAATTGGTATTACTCTCGTCGTTTTCTGGCGTTTCTTTTATAACCTTTCTTCTCTGGATCCGTTTGTACTATACTTTTATCAACATTTACAGAGTCCAGAATTTTAAAATCCTTTAAATTTTTTCGAATTTTATCAAAAGCGAGATTATTAGTCTTATAAATTGCAAAACCTATTTTTCCAAACTATTTAGCTGTCAAATTTCTAAATTACATAACTGCTACATTGCTCTCTGCCTGCGTTTTATTATTAAAACTGGTTTTTAATAGCCAAATCTTCTCATATTTCTTTTAATTTCCTTATTGAATTGAACAAATGTTCTGATTCCAATCTACTTTCAATTAAATTTAATTGAGTGTTTAGTTAAACTCTGACAGCTATCACATTCTATTGTGGTGTCACCCCTCGTTTTATCCCCGACCAACGTAAGTCCGTAAGTAGTACAGACATTGCTTGTCCTTAGATTGTCGTCTCAGACTAATCTATATGTCTTCTGATCGCTTTCGCTTTGCTTGCGTATTTAAACTATTCAATATCGAGTTATGAACGATATCGATATTACCCTAGATTTGAATGCCCTATATTCTAATATTAGATACTAATACATTTCTTAATTGTGGCCACAATTCTATCGTGACACTGTAACATGTTATTGTCCATATTGTCCACTTTTATCATTATGACACTAATATTTTATTTCGTTTTATTTATATCTTTAGCAGAATTTATGGCTAACGAGCATCATATAATATGCACTCGATCACCTCCACCTTGACCTTCGTCGTTTCATTTCATCGCGGTAGTCCCACCTGCCGATGTATCTCCTTTAATAGTTTGATCTCACTTCAAATGTTAATTTTAGTTTGTTTCTACACACATTAAGATCGATTCTCACATAGACTTCTTATATTTGCACGCGCAACCATCGATGAAGTAAGTTATTGTCGCCGTGTACACATACATCCACCAACTGAGCGGACCAAAACTCACCACAACAATAATTTTATACCCATACACTAATATGTTTATTCAATGAATTTAATGCAAAAAAAAATAAATAAATTACATGCATTTAAGTTGAGATGAGTTATTCTAATTCTGAGATGATATGTATAGATCAAGCAATGATTTAATCATCTCATTTCAAAGTGATGTATTACACGCCTGCCTGACATGTTACGATATAAATTATCCCATTGCTGATAGATGAACTGCTAATCCTGATAACGCGATCGTATAAAAGCCAAAGGCATAAGCTGCGAACATGAGTTCTGAGCGCTGTTGAATAATAAATGAAGGGACTATTTCTTGTGTGTTTTGTGATCGGCTTGACCCAGTCAGGTAAGTCGAATTATTTTGTAAAATCAAGTTGAAGACGATCGAGATTGCAGGGGCCGATCCGGTCGGAACATGTCCGCCTCTTAACGAAGTGACGCATGTCGATTTTCTAACGGATTCTGCAGACTGCTCGATATTTTACAAATGCGATTGGGGCAGCCCCGTGCTGTACACTTGCCCAGGGGGTCTCCATTTCAATCCCAAGCTTAACGTCTGCGACTGGCCAGATTATGCAGGCTGTATTGGAGATGGTTTAGGTCCCATTGTACCAACGACCCCACCTACCGTCACATCACCTGGTGACGAAAACGGAAGCGGAGCTTGCGATTCTTCCAAATGCCCTGCCGAAAACGGAGAGTTCGTCGATTTTCTGACACATCCCGACTGCGGCAAGTTCTGCAAGTGCGACTGGGGAGTTGCGATAGAATTCGATTGCCCAGCTGGTCTCCATTTCAATCCTAAACTTAACGTCTGCGACTGGCCAGAAAATGCGGGTTGTATTGGAGGTGGAGGTCCTGTAGGTCCCACTAAACCAACGACCCCCCCTACCGTCACACTACCTGGTGACGGCGAAAACGGAGGCGGATCTTGCGATTCTTCCAAATGCCCTGCCGAAAACGGAGAGTTCGTCGATTTCCTGACGCATCCCGACTGCGGCAAGTTCTGCAAGTGCGATTGGGGAGTTGCGATAGAATTCGATTGCCCAGCTGGTCTTCATTTCAATCCTAAACTTAACGTCTGCGACTGGCCAGAAAATGCGGGTTGTATTGGAGGTGGAGGTCCTGTAGGTCCCACTAAACCAACGATCCCCCCTACCGTCACACTACCTGGTGACGGAGGCGGATCTTGCGATTCGTCCAAATGTCCGGCCGAAAACGGAGAGTTCGTCGATTTTCTGACACATCCCGACTGCGGCAAGTTCTGCAAGTGCGATTGGGGAGTTGCGATAGAATTCGATTGCCCAGCTGGTCTTCATTTCAATCCTAAACTTAACGTCTGCGACTGGCCAGAAAATGCGGGTTGTATTGGAGGTGGAGGTCCTGTAGGTCCCACTAAACCAACGACCCCCCCTACCGTCACACTACCTGGTGACGGCGAAAACGGAGGCGGATCTTGCGATTCGTCCAAATGTCCGGCCGAAAACGGAGAGTTCGTCGATTTCCTGACGCATCCCGACTGCGGCAAGTTCTGCAAGTGCGATTGGGGAGTTGCGATAGAATTCGATTGCCCAGCTGGTCTTCATTTCAATCCTAAACTTAACGTCTGCGACTGGCCAGAAAATGCAGGTTGTATTGGAGGTGGAGGTCCTGTAGGTCCCACTAAACCAACGATCCCCCCTACCGTCACACTACCTGGTGACGGAGGCGGATCTTGCGATTCTTCCAAATGTCCGGCCGACAACGGAGAGTTCGTCGATTTCCTGACACATCCCGACTGCGGCAAGTTCTGCAAGTGCGATTGGGGAGTTGCGATAGAATTCGATTGCCCAGCTGGTCTTCATTTCAATCCTAAACTTAACGTCTGCGACTGGCCAGAAAATGCAGGTTGTATTGGAGGTGGAGGTCCTGTAGGTCCCACTAAACCAACGACCCCCTCTACCGTCACACTACCTGGTGACGGAGGCGGATCTTGCGATTCTTCCAAATGTCCGGCCGAAAACGGAGAGTTCGTCGATTTCCTGACACATCCCGACTGCGGCAAGTTCTGCAAGTGCGATTGGGGAGTTGCGATAGAATTCGATTGCCCAGCTGGTCTCCATTTCAATCCTAAACTTAACGTCTGCGACTGGCCAGAAAATGCAGGTTGTATTGGAGATGGAGGTCCTGTAGGTCCCACTAAACCAACGATCCCCCCTACCGTCACACTACCTGGTGACGGAGGCGGATCTTGCGATTCTTCCAAATGTCCGGCCGAAAACGGAGAGTTCGTCGATTTCCTGACACATCCCGACTGCGGCAAGTTCTGCAAATGCGATTGGGGAGTTGCGATAGAATTCGATTGCCCAGCTGGTCTCCATTTCAATCCTACGCTTAATGTCTGCGACTGGCCAGAAAAGGCAGGTTGTATTGGTGATGGAAACGATGGCAGTACAACCCCTACAACCACCCCTACAACTACTCCTACAACCACCCCTACAACTACTCCTACAACCACACCTACAACAACACCTACAACCACCCCTACAACTACTCCTACAACCACTCCTACAACTACTCCTACAACCACACCTACAACCACTCCTACAACTACACCGACAACCACACCCACAACTACCCCTACAACCACACCTACAACAACACCTACAACCACACCTACAACCACACCTACAACCACCCCTACAACCACACCTACAACGACTCCTACAACCACACCTACAACCACACCTACAACCACACCTACAACTACCCCTACAACCACACCTACACCCGACCCTAGTGGAGGGTGCGATTCATCTAAATGTCCGCTAATAAATGAAGAGCTAGTTACGTTATTGCCACACAAAGACTGCACCAAGTTCTGCAAATGTGACTGGGGAAGAGCTTACGTGTATGACTGCGGCGGTGGTCTTCACTTCAACCCGACCTTGAAAGTCTGCGATTGGCCTTGGGACGCCGGATGCAAGTGAATCTTTTTTAGCGCATTTAACATTTGATGTTAATTAATCTGTTTAATATGTAAACTAATATAATCGTTCAACAATAAATATCTGTGATTATTATTGTTATTATTCACAATTATAAGAATTCACACCACGTACAATATTACGCAAAATATTTATGTAAATATTGTCATAAATTACCAAACACGATTCGTTCTCGGCTCAAATCGAACAAGAGATTTGCAAATGAAATTTTAATCGTTTATGAAACGATTGTCAGTCGTTAACTTCGCTGTTAATTATAAAATGATATTAATTTTTATCTGCCGCTAATGTTTATCGACATATCCAGAACAACTGTTTGATATTAATCAAAAATCATCTGTCACGGATCCAAAAAAGTAAAAGTATTTATAGAACCAGGAAGAATATATTCAGTGCATAAAAAAAATCATTAGAGACTACCACAAAAAACAATCGCCAGTATAACATATTCATGAAGTGGTGCAAAAACACGGAATTAAAATAATATAGTGAAAACGTTTTACTGGTCACATTATTCCATCGCAAAAGCAGCTTTCAGCAAAAAATGATGTTGACATTAGTAACTGTGAAAAACTACCTCGGCGATGCCACTCCATACTTCGTTGCTTCGACTCAGCATCGAAGTGGTGAACCCGTTTCATTAATAGTAACGAATCGAGAAAGAAATTCACTCGGATCTGCTTTAAACTTAGTGCAACTGGCTTCAGAATGCAATACGTTTCTGATCAGGTGTCAACATTCGTGGCACCCAACGTGCAAACAACTTTTTTAGCCCCAAAATATGTATTAAAATATTTTCTATAGAACCATAAGAAAAATTCGTAATTTCAGCTATTCGGCGAATGGTCAGTCGTCTGTCTGTCATTACCATATCGTGTGTACGATTAATATTTTCTTGGATAGTGACAGTCACTGGTCGTCCAGCACCCATCGCATGTTCACATGTTTGTCTTCTCAGTTTAAATTCTCGAGACATATTTTCCACCACTTGGTAAGAAACAACACCCTCACCTAATACATCTACCATGTCCTCATGTCTTTTGGCGACAACCCTTTTTTTCGCAAGTATTTTATAACTGCACGAACCTCTGATTTTTCCATTTTTTGAATTTTTCTAAACTTATCCACTTAAATTCTAAATTATTTGAACTGGTGACAAGTGACAAAACTACAATTGAATCAACGTAAAAACAAATGATTAATACTTTAATGTGTCAAATTGATTGAAGGTCACTCAACGCCTACTATGTCCGGGATGCTAAATAATCATCTCCCCTCGTATGTTGTGGAATCTGTGCTCAATAAGATGAAAATCGCAAAGACGATTTTAGGTGAAAGCCAACTGTTGTTACCATTGATAATTATACCGAAGATTCACATAATCGCATTATTAACATAGAATATAATCCTTAAACATTTTCAATCCAAACTCCTTCGACTTCAGGAATTGAGTTTTATAATCACGTTTAATATAATAAATAATAAGTAGATTTGTATGCGCCATTATTTTTATCTGTTTACTTTGCCACAATAGAATGTGATAAATTACCGCAAGTGTCTTTATCAATTCGGTTGCTTCGCTCATAATCTCAGACTCATCCATTACCGACTTGACACATGAATAACTATTATTTCAAGTGAGATAATTTTAGGTGAACATGACGTTTGATATTACCGGCTGTCACATTGTTTTAATTTAATATCTTGCCAACAATTATTGGCACAAAATGTACATAATCTCATGATTCTGGTATTGTTAATTCTATTTCAACTGGACTCGATCTAGTCGAGCAGAATGTGAAACCAATTCGTCTGTGTAAGTTTGACCCAACGAAAATTAACCGCTCACGTCCTATCAAAGTGCTGCTTTCGTAAAATGAAACTGTTCGGAATATCATTCGCAATTTTTACAAGAAGCCGAAGACCAAAGCGAATATGGCTGGTTTGTCTGTGTCTTACGATAGCACCCCTAAGCAAATTGAAATCTACAAGAGTGTGAAGAAAGAGCTGATTGCTCGTTTGGATAAAGGGGAAAATCACCTAAAAAATATTTATCGTAATGGTATTCCCAATATTGTCTCTTCGGGAAACTGAATTGCTCCCTCACTTGCTATTTATTACCAAAACGCGCGTGGATTAAAATCCAAAACACATTTACTTTACAATTAGTCCCAGTTAGCATATGATGTAATTCTCATCTTGGAAATTTAGTTAAATAACTTGGTGTTTAATTCGAAACTATTCTGTAGTCATTACAACGTTGTTCGGAAGATCTAGAGGCGGTGGAGGTTTGATTGCGTACTGAACACCACTCACATATACAATCTGGCGAACTTGATTAATCTCGTTATATGCAACTGCTCCTTGGATGCTGTTGACTTACTTATTATTATACTTTACATCACACCAGATGTATCTTGTGATGTGCTTGAGGTCTTTTCAGTGCACTTGAAGTTCAGTTAATTAACCACTATTGTTTTAATTTTTGGGGACTTCAATTTACCGAAATTTACTGCTAGCGATCTTTCGCGTTGCAGTAAGACCTGGGCTTTCCAAAACTTTTACAACATTCTAGATCTGCGGCAATACAACTTACTGATCATAAACTACTAGACTTGGTACTTTCGGATACAAAGTGAAATATTAATGTTACCTCTTTTGACAGCTTTAGTTCATGAGGACTCATATCATCCTTCCCTTGATATTACACTTTCATATATTTCTCCCGCTCATTATGTACATATATTTGATGATTCTAATATTAGCTCCTGTTTTTCCATTCTCTCTGTCGAGGAGTCTCACGTATTACATATAAAGTCTACGATGACTTACAAACTCACTGCTAGTGATGATCTAATCCCGAACTTCATTATCCGAGATTGCCGGCTCGCTTATACTAAACCGTTAGAAATCATTTTTAACTTGGCAATTGGATCGGGTACATTTCCAGATCGATGGAAACGCACACGAATCTGCCCGGTCTAGAAGAAGGGAGATACTTCACTGCTGTCGAACTACCGGCCTATTTCAATTCTTTGCAATTTCGCCAAAATTCTGGAAAATATTATTTACGCCTCTATTTTTGAGAATATAAAATGATCGTTCCTCTGATCAGCATGATTTCATGGCAGGCAGGTCAACCTTAACCAATTTGGCATCAGTGTCACAGTATTTATGTGAAGAGCTAGATAATCGTAATTTATACGAATTTTACTCGTGTATTTGATACTATCAACCATATTGGTTTTTCGTTGTCTGCTGTGAAAATTATTGGCTCCTACTTGAAAAATTGGGCTTGTTTCTTACAATGGTTTCATTCATGGCTACACCCGGCGTCCCGCAAGGGTCGTGTCTTGGACCCCTATTATGTATTCCTTTTATTGATGACCTGTCGTATCCTGTCTCGTTGTGTACTTGCCTACGGTGATGATCTTAAAATATTCGCCACGATTACGTCTCAGGCAGATATTAATTTTCTACAGACAAACCTAATTGTAATAGTTCAATGATGTGAAACTTTTCAACTTTTATTAAATGTCGATAAATATTATACTGTGACATGCAGTGCTCTTCAGCTGACTTTTGTTTCTCGAATCAGTGTCGTATGTATGCAAACAAAGCCATGGGATTTATTATGAGAATTTTAAAATACTTCAGGGACACCGGACTGCTAAAATCCCTATACTTTGCCTTCGTAATAAGTAAACTGGAATACGCTGGTCTTGTTTGGTATCCGATTTACGCAAATCATTCCCTGGCTTCAGATAGAATTCACAGACGATTCTTGAAGTTTCAATCATTCAAGGCTGACGGAACATATCCGGAGAGAGGGTACAGCCAGACGGATCTGCTTCTGCATTATGACATGCCTTCGTCAGGAGGAACTGTCAATTAGCACAGTTTCTTTGGAACATACACAATATAATTGAATACCTTCTTTCATGAGTTACATTTTTCTTTGATCTGAATACCTTCAATAATCTGTTTATCAAATGTTATTTTATTTTTATTTTCAGTTGTGTCTTCGTTATTTAACATAAACTGTACTTTAATTTTTATATATTTTGATATATTATTTTTATTCTTAATTCATATCCTATAATTGGTGGATAATAAAGGATATGATTATTATTATATATTACTAAACGATGACAATGTTTATATAGTGAGCAAAATGGGTCCTACTAACATTATTCAGGATAAGAATAATAAGATAATCAAGGAGTTAAGGTAAAAGAAATTTATTGGTGATATTAGTTCTATAACAGTTGGGTTGGGTTGGGTTGGGTTGAGTTGGGAATTATTAATTTTTTGTTCAACAATATTTACTTCGTCCATAAAGTTTGTTTTTCTACCAAATACTGGATCTTCTATGGACCATTCTTGTTCACGATCTCTTGCCTCAGGTAATGAACATATTTTTAAAGTCTGCAATTGCGTCATTACCTTTTATAATTCTTTTTCTTTATATTTATGCCGATGATAGTTTAACTTCAATTCCACAAGAATACAGCAATGCTGTATTACTATTACTTCAATTCATTTCATCAACAATTACAATTTAGCTGTGAACTAGAACAAAATAAGAAATTGCACTTAAATAGTTAGTTAAATAGGTGTTACAGTTAAATAGGTGGGGAGAGCTAAGATTAGTGAAAATAGTGCTGGGAGAGTTAAATAAAAGGAAGGTCAGGCGAAGGGAATTATCGAGATGAGAGAATAACAGGATGAAGAGTTATGAAAAAGCAGGGAGATCGGTAGTGGGAGAAGGGGACGACATGGAACATGAGGTGGTGGAGATGTGGAAACAGATAGAGGCGCAGGAACTGGAAAGTAAACTGAGGGATGCAAGATACAATGCAAGTTACAGGGATATGTTGTGTGTAGGCAATGAGGAGAGAGGCAACAAATACTGTATGAATGAAGAGTCCAGGGGGTGCGTGTTCTATGCTAAATGGAGGGACGGATGGACGCACCGGAGGGAAGATGTGAGGAGATACGATTGAGTGATGAAGACAGAACGAAAGGTAAAAATTGGAAAAATGTATGAATGAGAGAGGAGGCGGGTTAGAGATATATTGGAAGCTAAACGAGTTACAATAAGAGAGAAAGGACCATAAATCGAAAACGCAGGTGATGAAGGAATGGGAAGAAGTACAATGGCACAATAAAGAGTGAAATAATGGGACCTGGCTCCTAGTGACTTTTTTTATTTCCATTAAAATTTTTCTCCAGAGGAATCAAAGGTTTTGGGTATCGTTGAAGCAAATGCATCGACGTTCATGGAGATTATGTAGAAAAATATATACATTTGATATTTCTTCAATTTATTTCCTTCTATGTTAGTGACCTTAAATACTTATCTCCACCCGTATAAGGACATAATTACAGAATTTCGAACTGGGTGTCTCCGGAACTGAATTTATTCCAATTCTGCCTAAAATTTACACCGATCGTAAAGCGTCCGTACCCTTTATTATGTTCTAGTGGTTTATGATTTGACGATTAAATTCTTATCAGAACCAAAAGCTCATAATTTCATTTAATCTCACTATAAATTATTTTGTTTTTGTTTCGTAATCTCCCCGGTTAGTCATGTTTTGGGCGAAAAGCTGCCAAAATCTGCGATGCTGTAACCTCGTATATGTGTCAAGGTTAAGCCCTGTTTGTGTAACTTACTCAAATACATATATTATATAATTTGATTGGCGAATATTTTCGTCGGAATGATAAAATTTTGTTTGCATCGTTCGGATGCAAACAAAATAATATTGTATTTTTTTTTCATAAAAAGTCACCAAGTCATTTTTTAAAAATTAATTATCTTATGTCAATTAACGCAAAACAAACCAATTTCTTTATGCTGATCATTTCCTTGATTATTCGTTTACTATGTTCTTTTTCTATTTCTAGAATGTTTGGGTTGTACGTACCGAAGGTATGTTGTTTTTCATCAACGTGTGTTGACAGTGCCGTTTCGTCTACGGTTCGAGAGGTCATATTATATTTATGTAAGTACATTTTTTGTGCAAATGTTGTTCATATGTGTCATATGTGCCATTGCAATCATTGCACTGCATTTTGCATATTGCGTTGGGAATTTGTAATTAGGGAAAATTGCCCGATATTTTGATGTATAATACAACAATTTCAAAAAGAATCTAAGAAGGTCGGTGACGATAAAAATTACCGGTTCCTAACTTATCGATGTCGAGATTCGGTAAAATATGATCATAGATCATAGTACGCGGGGCTTTGTATGTTCGAGCCGAAAAGAACGAAGAACGATTTTGAACTCTGAGCATGTCACTTATCAGTTGAAAATCATAACCTTAAAACTAACAAACGTCAAGAGAGGTTGATAAACGTCATATATGTAAAAGAAAAGTAGTAAGTAAAAATGAGGAATTGTCGTTGATGACAATTAGATCAGATCACCACAATTAAAAATCACCAACTGAATAGAAGACACAGTTGGTCAAAACTAATTTGACTATTATTTTACATTTAATAATGGCAAGGCTTTTGTTTCCTCTGACAATTTATTTTAAAAAAACATTACACCTTGATAGTACACTGATTGTGGCGAGACGTTTAATCACTGATGTGGAATTAACAAAATCTAAGTTAAGTCTCGTTAAGTTTTCTTTAATAAATATTATGCAATTGTAAATATGTAGTGAACGTCGGTTAACATTTTTAAATTGATGAATAAAAGTTTTCATTATGAATCAAAAACATCTGGTTACGAGATATTGTCCGTCTCTAGTAATTTTAACGGTTCATTACTAGTAGATAATAATGAATATGGGGCCCAATATGGAACCTTGCAGTATACCTTTCTACACCAACAATTCTCCCAAAGTTATATGCAGACTTTTTTACTTGTTTACAGTCTTACAAATTTGATTTAATTAATTGTGTTTGTCCATTTTTCATATATATATCTACTTTGGAAGAATAATGTCTCGATCAACGCAATCGTTGATGCTTTATTAGATTTTTTTAGAAGAATCAAAAATGTTTTCGATTATTTCAAGAATTGGTTGTATGGTAGATCTGTTGTGTCTAAAGCCGAATTGTTGTTCACAGAGTAATTTATTGTCAAAAAAAAAATAAGAAACCAAAAGAGATTTTAAAACGTTTGAAAAAATATTGATATTTGATGATATTTTTGAAAATTCAGTAACACCATAATTGCTTAATTGCAAAATTTTCAAAACTTTTAAAATTATCGAAATGGTTGAAAATCTAAGAAAAAATTAAATACAGACCTGTGTAATTACATATTAGTGTACTTCATAAATTGACGTCTAAACGTCATATTGTACATTTACAGTATTGTCATAACATTATGAGAAAAAAGTCAATAACGACTCTATTAAGACCTCCCTCCAAATGAGACAAGAAAGTATTAACTTGAAAAATATTAAAATTCTAAAAGTCGTATAAATTATTAAAAATTTCATTATCAAAAATGCAACGAATCAATTTATTAAAATCAAAATTAACAAAATTGCCAAAAATGTCAAAATTGTCGAAAATGAAAAAAATGTACATATAAAATGTCTAATGTTGCAAAAAAAATATGAAAGACGTATTTGTCACAATTCTAATTAGTAGAAGTTTCCTAATTTTTTAATTTTACGGAATGTTATATTGACAGATCGCTTCACCCTCTGTGGGCTCATCAGACCACAACACATACATTCGCTGAAGGTGCATGAAGTGCTAACATCATTGACAGCAAATTTGTGTATTAAGTCGTCAATACCCCACACTCCGGCTGCTACGCAATTATAGTAATCTGCTTCGTCGACTAAGTTTGTACTGTCCCAGACTTGTAAGTACTACGTCGACTTGATGATTCAGTGAATGTATGTGTGGTGCGCTGATGAGCCCTAAAAGGCGATAGGGCCGTCGTCTCTATTACAAATCTAAATTACCATAAAAGAAATTGTTTCAAAAAGCCAATAATTAACAACGTTGCCAATTTTTTTTTACTGCAAAGGTACTAAACAATGTAACCTAGTTGCAAAAATGGTCAAAAAATGAATTTTGATCTAATTTGATAATACACTGATCCCCAAAAAAAGCAGACCACCCAGAAAAGATGATCGTACGAACCACCGACCACTACCTCTCCTACGTATTTCTGACCCTTCGTTGGGCCCATGTTCGAATGATTGTAGAGTCATTTCGACCCAATCTTCTGGCAATTTGTCGAAAGGGTAATCTGGCCTCATACATTCCCACAATTCGACCCCTTTAAAAAAGAGTTAGTTGATTGTAATGTTGATTACGACGAACGTGAGGCATGACAACCACACAAGTAAGGGAAATGAACGTCTCAACTGTCACTAATCATTAAGTTTGCCTTACACACGAGAACAAAAAATGTAACTTAAAAAATTTTAGACGAGACGAAAAACAAACAAAAAGTTCCCTGGTCATGATGAAATTTTAATCATTTATTCCTTCTTTTGAGGTGTGTATACCATCAAAAATTTTAGTTCATACGATCGCCCCTTCTGGGTGCCCTGCTTTTTTTGGCGATCAGTGTATTTTAATTTTTGACAATTTTCATCGACTGTAACTGGGGCTCATATAATTCATTGCTTATTCAACAATTTTTGAAATTTTGCCTTTTAGACAATATTTCATTTGTTCAAAATGCTTCGTTTTTTGTTAATTTCGACAATGTTGACTATTTATTTTTCGAAATTTTGTTCAAAACATACAATTTTTAAAACGTTTCGCAAAAAGTAATTATTGTTTTGATGCTTTGTATATTTTAATTAAACGTTATCCTATAATCTCAACCAATTAATTTTGAAATATTAACAAGATCATTTCATTACGTCAATAAATGGTCCACTAATCCCTGATAAGTATTGATCCCATCTAAGTTATAAGTCTAATAATAAAACAAAAAAATTTGGAGTAATATTTCACCTCATGTCTCTTCTGGTACAAGTTTAACCCGATAGAATTGGAGGAATTTTCAGTAAAATATCGAATGGGTTCCCGCGCCTGAAAATGGACCCTAAGTTCAATTCCTCACCCCGATATTTTACTTGTTTGTTTAAGTAATTAATTTCCTAGTGTCCACTGTTATCGACGTACGATTACAAACGTCAGATAAGCACTGACTTTTACCACTTCATCAGATATTTTCTCTGAATTCTCGATTATTCATGTATATATTTAGATAAATCAAACTTGGACTTAATTAATTTTTTTTTATTTTGTACCATTGCTAACTGCTCATAATTTTTGTTTTGTTTTATTTCTAGTTACTTTTATGTCTTGTGTATTTACGTAGTCGTGGGAATGAATGTGCTTAACTTGACTTGAATGTTTATTTATATATATTTCAGTGATTTTTCGTTTATTTTCATTCATCGTTTTTCTTTACGTCATTCGGTGTTTCGTTTTATGTTGATTTTATTCAATTTATTCGTTTTTAAAATTTTATTTATCCGTTGGTGTTTATTTTGATTTCACATTAATTTTTGTAATTTTTTTATTTAGTATTTTGATCTATTTTTATTTTTAGATGCTGTTTTCATGGTATATTAGTTTTTGCTTTTCTTCCATTGATTCCATTTTTTATTCTGAATTTTGATTTCTATTTCAGCGATTGAATAGTATTAAATTTTTAGTTTTTTTTGTTTAAATGTGGTTTCAATTACGTTGCTTATTTTCTTGTTTCCTCGTATTTTTTTTTTAACTTTTCACTTAATGAATATGTTGTTAATGTTTTCCAATTTCTTTTTATTATCATTTAATTTGCACCTTTTAATTTTTTTATGGCGTTTTATTGGTATTTTTATTGTCGTTTTTGATAAACATTTAGATATTATTTTTGTTTGTTTGTTGTGTAATTATTTCTGTAATCATTCATCAGAATCAACCCAATTCAATTCAATCTAACCCAACCCAACCCTACCCAATACCCAACCCAACAACAGCGACTTGATAATGACTGTTGTATTTAGTTTACTGATTGGCTGGGAGGATTCAGATTCGTATTGGGATTCGGATTCGTATTCCTATTCGGATTCGGATTCGCATTCGGATTCGGAGTCAGATTAGGATTTGGATTCGGATAATGTCGAAGTTAATGGATTGAGTATGGTTCAGTGGTCGGATAGGGAGGTCTTGAGTTGAATTACATTGGTTTGGCTTAGATTAGTTCTAATGCATGAAGTAGTTTTTGGTCGATCTTTGGGTTTGCCCGTGTGGTTAAATATGCAAAACAGACACAAACGGAACTTTTTATTATCAATTTGTGTCTGAATTTAATTTTTTATAATATATGTGTTGGGCTAGGTTGTTTGGTCTGTTTTTTTGACGATAGAATTGGGTATTGAGTTGGGTTGGGTTTGATCAAACATATGAATTTGACTCAGCGAACGACTCGATGCTGTAGAAGTTATTGGATTGGGTTTGGTTGATTGCTGGATTGGAGGTTGACTTGAGTATACGGTTGACTTAGAAACTATGAAAATAATTGGGTTTAATTATTTTCTATTATAAATTTGTGTCTGAATTTAATTTCTGTAATTTAGTTTGTGTTGGGCTGGATTGGGCTCCAATTACAATTTAGAAGCGGTTGTTGTGATTTGCTTGGCCTGTTTGTTTGGTTGGTTGAGTAGGTAATTGGATTGGGTTGAGTTGGGTTAAAACTAACATACGAATTTGGCTCAACGAATGACTCGATGCTGTAGAAGTTATTTGATTGGGTTTGGTTGATTGCTGGATTGAAGGTTGACTTGAGTATACGGTTGACTTGGGTCGGGTCGGTTCTAATTCATGAAGTTCATGTAGTTAAATTTGCAAAACATACACAAATAAAACTCGGAAAATAATTGGGTTTAATTATTTTCTATTATAAATTTGTGCCTGAATTTAATTTCTGTAATTTAGTTTGTGTTGGGCTGGATTGGGCTCCAATTATAATTTAGAAGCGGTTGTTGTGATTTGCTTGGCCTGTTTGTTTGGTTGGTTGAGTAGGTAATTGGATTGGGTTGAGTTGGGTTAAAACTAACATACGAATTTGGCTCAACGAATGACTCGATGCTGTAGAAGTTATTTGATTGGGTTTGGTTGATTGCTGGATTTGAGGTTGACTTGAGTATAGGGTTGACTTGGGTCGGGTCGGTTCTAATTCACGAAGTTCATGTAGTTAAATTTGCAAAACATACACAAATAAAACTCGGAAAATAATTGAGTTTAATTATTTTCTATTATAAATTTGTGTGTGAATTTAATTTCAATAATTTAGTTTGTGTTGGGCTGGATTGGGCTCCAATTATAATTTAGAAGCGGTTGTTGGATTTGCTTGGCCTGTTTGTTTGGTTGGTTGAGTGGGGTATTGGATTGGGTCGAGTTGGATTAGAACTAACATACGAATTTGGCTCAACGAATGACTCGATGCTGTAGAAGTGATGATTGGGCTTTGTTGACTTATTGAGTTGGAGGTTGAGTTGAGACTTGGGTTGGGTTAGATTAGCTTAGGTTAGGTTTGTTCTAATTCATTAAAGAGTTTTGGGTCGATGTCTTCGTGCTTGATCGTGTAACTAAATTTGCAAAACAGACACAAATGGAACCCAAAAAATAATTGGGTTTAATTATTTTGATTATCAATTACTGTCTAATTTTTTTATATAATTTACCCTGTATTGGACTGGATTGGTTTGATTAGCTCTTGGGTTGGGTTTGAACTAACATATTGAACTAATTTTGCACAGCGAGCCAATCGATACGGTAGAAGTGGTTGGATTCGATTAAATTGAGTTGTTGGGTTGGGGGTTGACTTGAGACTTCGGGGTTGGGTTAGATCAGTTTAGATTGGGTTGGTTCGAATTCATGAAATATTTTTTTCTTGAATTATTTTTTATTATCAATTTGTGTGAATTTGTTTTTCATAATTGAATTTATGTAGGGCTGGGTTGAGCCACGGGGTAAACTAGACAGTTCGAACCCAACCCAACCAATAATAAATGCCCTAAGCCGGGTAATGTAAATAGAATACTACAACTTCACGCAACCCGGTAAATGGTGTTCTAAATGGTTGATAAAATTTAATTGGGTCAGGTTGGGTTGCGTTGATGGTCATTAATAACTTAACTCACGCCGTGTTTGCAATAAACAATTGGGTCTGAACGAACACAGAATGGCTTACAAAGAGTTAACAGCGAAAAGCGAAAAGTTAAGGACTTAAGTTGAAAGAAAATTTCAGGTTGACGAGAGAGCTTTCTGATAAGTGACAATCGACCCGTTTTGACGAACAACTAAAAATGCAGGACATTGCAGTAATTTATAAAATAAGTGAAACTCAAGAAAAAAGACGCTATTGCCCTTTTCAATTAAAGACATGCCAGCGAGGGATCGATTTAAGTATCAGAAGAACCGTTCGTATTCTATTCTATATTTTATTTTACATAGCACGTTCCACGACATGTGCAATTCTTTGTTTAAATATAACAAAAAAAAAATGAAATTGACATAAAACGTAAATTTTGGTTTTCGTTATATTTAAATTGTTAGAAAGAAAAAATTAAAAAATGACTACCTCAAGTAATTATTGACTAAGAGTGTTGTAAATCTAGAGACATGTACCCTACTTTGAGAACGAGGCCCCACTACATTAAGAAATATATTGTCCCCATTGGCTTTTTTAAGCACCCAAATATCCCTTCGTCGACGACCCATTCGTCTCAGTCAGTGTTTACGTTAGCAATCTTGACTAGTTTTACAACTTCGACTTTTGGGAATTTTGACAGCATTTACATTTTATGGCATTTTCTTCTTCTTACTTAAAAGTTGATTTAGATTTGATGTCCAATATTTCATATTTTGAGCAGTTTGTTTCTCAAATTTCAGCATTTTAATATTTTTATAGGTTTGGTGATTTTTTGATTTTAAAATTTGTTGTCAGGTTGTTGGTTTATTAGTTTTTGGCTGGGTTGAATTTGATTACCTTATAAATCGTTTTGCTTTCAAATACAATAGGTATATTGTTATATACGAGTACAATAAATATAATAAATACTACAAAAAATAAATATTTAAAAGAATGAGCCTACGCTTCACTTATATCATTTTAATATGCAAGTAATCTATCACATTGTAAAAATATTTATTTATTGAATGAATCGTCTTAGTTGCCACCATTTCCTCCGTTGCCACCATTGCCTCCATTGCCACCATTACCGCCGCTACCACCGTTGCCTCCATTACCTCCGTTACCACCATTACCTCCGTTGCCACCGCTACCTCCATTGCCTCCACTGCCTCCGTTCCCACCGTCGCCTCCGCTACCTCCGCTACCTCCATCACCTCCACTACCTCCATCACCTCCATTTCCACCGGAACCTCCGTCTCCACCGCTGCCTCCATCACCTCCACTACCTCCATCACCTCCATTTCCACCGGACCCTCCGTCTCCACCGCTACCTCCATTTCCTCCAGATCCGCCACTTCCACCACTGCTACCCTCGCAACCTGCATCATCTGGGTAATCGCATACGTTAAGCGTGGGATTGAAATGGAGACCAGCAGGGCAGTCGAATTCAATCGCAACTCCCCAATCGCACATGCAGAACTTGGTGCAGTCGGGATGCGTCACGAAATCGACAAATTCTCCGTTCTCGGCCGGGCATTGCGACGAATCGCACTCGTAACAAGCGCCATCGCCACCATCGCCACCGTTACCTCCGTTGCCGCCGTTACCCCCGTTTCCGCCGCTTCCTCCCGTGCACCCAGCGTTCTCGGGCCAATCGCACACGTTGAGCTTCGGGTTGAAATGAAGACCATCCGGACATTCGAATTCAATGGCTTCGCCCCAATCGCACTTGCAGAATTTGGTGCAATCGTTGTGAGTCAGGAAGTCGACGTAGGCGCTGTTTTCAGCGGGGCATCTCGACGCATCGCAGCCAGCGGTGTTTCCTCCACCGAGGCCTCCACTACCTGCGCCGCCACCGGCGCCACCGTTGCATCCGCCGCCGTTGTTGCCGGGTTTGCCGTCGAGTCCGTTATTGCCACCGCCCGCGCCGTTCTCCCCGTCGCTTCCTGTGCAACCTACGTTTCTCGGCCAGTCGCAAACGTTGATTTTTGCATTGAACTGGAGCCCGGATGGGCAGTCGAACATGATCGGTGTTCCCCAGTCGCACTTGTAGAATTTTGAGCAATCGGTCGAATGCGTGAGAAAATCGACGTGCTCCTTATTATTTTCAGATGGGCATTTTCCGACCGGATCGGCACCTGCAATATCGATCGTAAGACCCGCAAGTTAATTACTAAGGAACTCCTCCTTACCTGTTTGTGCCAAACTGATCGACAAAATAACGCAAGAGATATACACGAACTTCATTCTGATGAGTGAACACCACTACAACTGGTGCGGTGCGTTTTATACACTCGAATTATCATCATGAATTGAGTGTTGTATTATTTCACTAATAAGTATATTTTTTGCACTTATGCACTTCACTCATTATCAATTTTATTTGATTTTGAGCGCTTTTCAATTGTTCCTACGTAAGTGCAATTTCAATTACTTTTGTGGCGTATCATCATCATCGATCTATATCACTTCACCCCACTCATTTTTTTTATATGTCAACTTACTACAGTCGTTAGAAACCATTCCAGCATTGACTGCAAAGGAAACGTAGAAAGAAATGGGGGATTAAAGTCAAGTCTAGACATATGAAAAAATAAAAAAATCAAATATAAACTAAATAAACGATTAAATTTAAATTTAAATAAATAACAAAGCAATTTAATTTGATTTTCTATTTTCTCAAACACCGTTAGTATTTTTTAATCAAGAGTTAAGATTAAAATACGTTACAGAAAACCATATAAAAGGAACGAAATACCAGTTAAAGATTGGTGTTGTTGGTCTAAATCGCTGATTAATAATCCTAATGTCTGTGGTTCAAATCTATGTCGCGCTATTAGAGATTTATTTCGGAAGTGAAATTTAAATAAATTAAATAAACGAATCAAACATTAGAGAATCGATGACGAAGTAATAAATCTTAGAAAAATTAAAGAAAATTGATCTAAGAGCTCCATCATGTTCTTTTCTTTTACTTGTACGCCCAATTCATTTAGTCATCTGCTTTTTTTGGCAGTTCGTAGTGTTCATCGTACATTTTTTGTTTTTGTTTTTTTTTTCATATTTTTTCGGTAGTTTCGTTTCGTTCCGCTCCGATTGGTTGTAAGCAAATCGTTTTCATAATTATTTTTAAATTTTTTCGCGTTGATTGGTTGGTTAGTTAGTAAAATATTTAATCAGTTAATTAGTTAGTGAACTAGTTAGTTCATTGGTTACACAACTTGTTATTTAGTTTGTTAAATTATTCATTCGTCTCTAAGTTAGTGAGTTAGTTATCAGTTATCAGATTGTCAACTTGTTTGTCCCTTCGTTTGTCAGTTATATTAACAGTCTGTTACGTAGTTAGTCTCAGTTAGTCTGTCAATTAGTTCACCAGTTTGTCGATTAGATGTTTCTTAGCTTTTTCAGTTAATTTATTGACTACTTTAGAGCTCACCTTTATAATTAGCTTTCAGTTAGTTCGCTGATTATTTTGTCCATACGTTTTCCAGTTAGATTCACAAGTTTGTTAGTAAACTTGAGTTAGATTGTGCATTCGTTAGTCAGTTAGTTTGTAAGTTTGTTTGTAAGCTAGTGTCAGTTAATTCAGTGCCTGTTAATTCGCCAGTTAGTATTGGATATTTATATTGTCAGTTCGTTTGTCGTTCGTTTGTCAGTTTATCGAATAGTTTGTTGCTAAACTAGATTATCCATTATTTGGCGAGTTAGTTTATTAGTTAGTTAGTTAGTAAGTTAGCTGCTCAGTTTGTTTGTCAGTTAATGTGCCAGTTAATTATTGTAGTTATTAGCAAAGTGATTAGTTTGTCAGTTATTTTGTCATTTAGACTGTCAGTTAGTTGATCAGTCTAACAGTCAGTTTGTAAGTCAGATGTTAGTTAGTGTGCCGGTTAAATTATCATTAAGTTTATGAGTTAGCTTGACTTTTAGATTGTCAATCTGTGTTAGTTAGCGTTACTGTTTGTTCAGTTGTTAATTTACAATGTGTTTTTCAGTTAGATTGACAGTTAGTTTTTCACTTAGTTTGCGAGTATCTTGATAGTTAGCTTGTCAGTTTATTTGTCAGTTACGTCGCCAGATAGTATATCCGACTACTACATTGTTGGTCAATTAGATTTTATTTTTATTACTAAACTTGTCGATTAGATTATGCGTTAGTTAATTAGTTAGTTTGTAAGTTAACTTGATGGCTAATATACCTGTTAATTGATGTAGTTGTTAGCTAATGACTTAGTGTTTTGGTTACTTTGCCAGTTAGCTTGCAGTTACTTTATCATTTATAATGTCAGTTAATAAGTAAATCAGATATCACTTAGTTTGTGAGTTAGCTTGGCAATTGGTTTGTTTATTTGTTTCAATAGTTTATTAGACTAGATTCTTAGATAACTTGTCAGTTAATTAATTAATTTATTAATCAGTTAGAATTATGTTAATCAGTTATGTTAAGTTAAGTAATAATGAGTTAGTTTGTTAGTTCAACTGTTAACTAGTTTAACTAATATTTTGTTAGTAAATTTTTTAGTTAATTGTCAGTTCGTTTGTCAATAAGTTACATTGTCCCTGAATTTGTGAATTTACTTGTCAGTTATATTGCCAGTCCGTTTATCAGTTGGATTGCCATTTAGTTCGTTAGTTAGTTTGTCAGGTAATTAAGCAGTTAGTTAAATAATTAGTAAGTTTGTCAGTTAGACCATCAGTTAATTTATCAAATACCGTGTCGGCTAATTCGTCAGATAGGTTTTCAGTTAGCTTCACTAGCAATATTTATTTTGAGTAGTGGTTTGTTAGTTAATTTTTCGTTTAGATTGTCACTTCATTTGCATTAGTTTATCGGCTAGCTTGTCAGCTTAGCAGTCAGATTGTGGCTGAATTTGTCAATTAACCTAGTTGATCAGTTAGATTCCCATCTAGTTTGTCAGTTAATTTGAAGGTTAATCAGCCAATTAGTTTGACAGTTTGTCTGTTACTTACGCAGTTAATTAATTAGATAACGTCAAGTTAATTTATGACTTAGTTTCTCAGATATATTATCAGTTAATGTGTCGGCTAATTCGTCAGATAGATTGTCAGTTACCTTCGCTAGCTCGACTTAATTTGATTATTAGTTTGTTAGTTGATTTTTCAGTTACATTATCACATTGTTTGTTACTTAGATTGTTATTTAGTTTTGAGTTAGCTTCTCAGTTAGTCTTACAGTTAATTTGATTATATGTCTGTCAGATTATTAGTTATTTTCTCAATTCATTAATCAGTAGTGTCAAGTTAATTTAATTATTTTGTCAGTTACATCAGCAGTTAATGAGACGAATAATTCGTCAGACAGATTGCCAGTTAGCTTCGTTAAATTGACTTAATTTCATTAATAGTTTGCTAATTGTCTTTTCAATTTCATTGTCACGTTGTTTGTTACTTAGTTTATCAGTTAGATTAATGTTAAGAGAATTAATCAGTTTGACAGTACGTGTAACTTAGTTTTCAGCTATGATGCTAGCCAATCCTTCAGATGACAAATCAGTTAGTTAGTGATTTAGTACCTCGAGTAGTTTTGTTATTTGATTTTTTTAGTTAGATTGCCAGTTATATTATCAGCTATTTTATTTGTTTTGTTAGTTAGTCAGTTAATTTATCAATTAGTTTGTCAGTTCTTTAGTCTTTTTAATTATATAGTTCCACAGTTATTTCCTTGATTCGTTGGTTTATTCATTAGTTAGTAAGTTTTTCAATAATTGTAGAACTAAACTTAAATTTTTGTAAAGATGGGTTTAGGACAAACTTTTAGTAATAATAATAATAAAAATAAATTTATAAAGAAAAAATATTTGTTTATGATTTTATTTTTCCATCAAAACGGTCTGTTTTTTTTATGTTTATCGTTGATTTTGTGTTTTTCACTGTAAAACTCATTTTGATTCTTTAAATTGTTTTATTTCTTCAAAATTCGTTGCGTTTATTGTTTGTAAATTTGATTTCGTTTTATTTTTATGTGTATGTATCATTTTTCTTGAGTGTTTCTTTCGATTCTTATGCTCCAATAATATCATTTATAACAATACGAAGCTGTGATTCTTTCATACGGTGCCATATTGAAAAAAAATCGACGATTATCATTGGACGACGTGCTACATAAATCTTAATCAGTTATCGAGCTTCGATGGATACACAAATAACACTCGAGATAATCTATGGAACACGGAAAGTGCATAATCTTTTGTCGGCAATTATTTCCCTGCTTTTTCGTGAATGACGGTAACAATTGAAATTAATTACTAATGGCACAAATACAAATCTACGATTTTTCGTCGCGCTCACAGATTACGTAGTTTTCGTCGTAGTTCAATTAGTTAAATTAATTCTATTTTTGTCGTCATTCATGAAAAAGCGAAGGGAAATAATTGCCGACGCTAAATTGTATCTCTCGAGTACCGTGATTGCAATTTTATTTTGTTCGGGTATAGAAAGCCGATAACAAAAAAAAATAATGAATGGGCAAATAACGTGTGAAAAGTTAAAATTTTTAAATATTATTTGAGTAATTACTAATAAAAAAGAAACGATTTTTTATAGAGTTTTTTTTGTAAATTTCGACGTTTTGCTATTTTTAAATTTGGCTTTTTTGAATTTTTGCAGAGTTACAGTAATTCAAAAAAGGCAATCAAATGGTAAATAAAAACGAAAATAAATGAATGACTACTAAATTTAAACATTTTTGAAAACTGAAAATGACAAGACTGTCGTTTTCGAAATTGGTAAAAAATGCCTAAAAAAATACATTTGTGACAATTTTTAAAAATAATAAACAAAACGTGCTAAAGACGTGTTTACAAATGAATAACGACAAAATAACACACGAAAACGTCAACATTTTCAAACATTGCAGTTTTCGAAAAACGTCAAGAAATGCAGTGATGCCGTTTGATTTTTGAAATTATTAGCGAATTTTAAAAATCAAATTTTTGTAAATTAAAATTTTGACATTGGCATTTTTTGAATTCATGAATGTTTTGAATTTTGAAAAATTGAATTTAAAACGTTTTTCTGCGTGCAGTGAATTGAAACAAAAATTTGATGGAGGACGAGTATTTCGCGTGTGCTCGTGGTGCGACCGTCCTACACGTAGATTATAGCAATCGTGCTGTAATCCGGGCTTTTGAGCTTCCGATGCATTTTGCAACGATTTTTACAACACTAATCCTCGATTTCCTGTCATACATTTGGACCTCACATTTTTTGAACTTTGCACCGCATTGTACGAATAAATCAAAACACTCGAAACGCTTCCTGCAAAACAGCTCTATCATTAATAATAACTTACGTTTGCATTTATCGCAATATCTGCTAGTCATTGTGCGGTAGAATTGTTCATTCATGTCTTCTTGGAATATGCGATAATTTTTTTATAAATCGACTTTTAAGTAGCGACGTTTCGTCAAAATTTCGTCATTTTAGACATAATTGAAACATTTTTCACCTTATCATACATTTATTGATTAATTATTTACCTGACATTAAAAAACGTGTTACTGCAAGGATATATACTCAGTGACATATAAACTGCACCACCTAGAAGGGGTGGGAATTTTTGGACCAAATTTGGCAGGAATAGTGGACTAGTCCAGGGGAACAATTGATTAAAATTTGAAACCCAATCATCAAGTAGTCATGGGATTTTTGACGTTTGTGTCATTTTTTAGAGGTGGTGATGACAAGCAATTATCGAGTCATTTTTTGAATTTGTTCCACTTTTTCGGATCCCGTTCTTTAGTTTAAAGTGTTTCAAGTGGTTAACGATGCTTAGAGGAAGGAGACCTCAAGTTTACCAGCAGTTGAGTGACTTTGGCCGAAGGCGGATTGTTGGTTTACGAGAAACAGGTTTTTCGTTTAGAGAAATCGGCAACCGTTTGGGACGGCACCACTCAACAATAGTGCGTGTTTATCAAGCGTGGTCTAAACATGGGGTTGAACGTCGGAGAAGAGGCACTGGGGCTCAAAGATGAACCAATGAACGACAAGATCGCCGCTTAAGACTAATGGCCTTGAGAGACCGATTCTCTACAACTAGATCAATAGCTGATCAATGGTTAGGTGAACAAGGTCGTCCGATAGGCTTGCGAACAGTTTATCGTCGAATAAGAACCTTTGGCTTGCTGTCTTACCGCCCACATCTTGTGCTACCCCTCACTGTTCAACATCGCCAGGAACGTTTGGCCTGGTGCACGGAAAGACTTCAATGGAACTTGGAGTGGCATCTAGTTGTCTTTAGTGACGAATCGCGATTTTGTTTAGGAATGCATGATGGTCGGATGACTGTTGGACGAAGACGTGAAGAATGGCGCAATCCTGATTTTTCGATTGCGAGGCATGTTCACCGAACTGTGGGGTTGATGGTGTGGGGTGCTATTGCTTACGGCAGTAGGTCACCCTTGCTCTTCTTCCATATCTTCGAGCGCTGGAAGACCCACTTTTCCAGCAAGATAATGCACGACCTCACGTAGTAAGGGTTTCTCTTGACTTCTTTGAAGAGGCCAATGTTAATCTTTTGCATTGGCCGCCAAGATCTCCCGATTTGTCGCCCATTGAGCACGTGTGGGACATGATGGGTAGAAGACTGAGGACCGAACCCACCGTTGACAATAGAAGCTCTACGGCATGAAGTACAGGCTGCTTGGGATGCCATACCCCAAGAAGACATTGATCACCTGCTGGAATCAATGCCAAGGCGGGTCAATGAGTGTCAGAAATAGGGGCGGACCAACACATTATTAAAGAAAAATAAAAAAGATGAAGTGTTTTCTTTATCAAATTTTAATCAATTCTTACCTTAGACTAGTCCAATGTTTCTGCCAAATTTGGTCCAAAAATTCCCACCCCTTCTAGGTGGTGCAGTTTATATGTCACTGAGTATATAAATCTTAAGATTAAAGTTTCACAATTTGCGTTTAAATACTTTGGGCACTTTGGGCATACTGTTGACAGTTATAATACTTTTTTAGCATTTTATGCATTTTTTATTTAAAGTCTTTTTGAACGTTTTGGCCGTTTTGTTAATTATGTAAATTTTAGCCAAATTCCATTTTCGAACGGCATTGTCAGCAATTTTTTTTGCATTTTTGGGCATTTGTGTCGCCTTCCTTTGCTCTTTCTCTAATTTTTGACAAGCATTTTTCGAATTATTGAAAATTTATTATTTCTTGATTTTTTTATATTATCGATGTTTTTTTTTGAGTTACTTCAAAAATGACTATTTTTAAAAACACTTAATTTAGCCTAAAAATTAAAAATATTATTGGCCGTTTTTGAAATTTTGAAAATTCAATTTAATGCATTTTTTTAAATTTTTGTGAATTACGACGATTTTCGTATTAAAATATTGCATTTTCCATTATTATCGTATTTTTGAAAGGCTGCTAAAAGTTTTTCAACAATGTTAATTTTAAAGAAATCAAATAAAAAATTAAATAAATTCTCAAAATGTCGACCTTTCAATTGTATTAAACTTTTAAATTTTCGTACATTTTTCGGTTTTGCATTTTTTACCTTTTCTTTATTTTTTTGCATTTTTTCATTTCATTTTACAATTGTAACATTTGACTGTTTTAATTTTGGACAATTTTCAGGTTTTCTACAATGTTGGTAATTTGTAATTTAGATTTTTTCCCAATTTCAATATTTTACAGTTTTGGATTTTTGTATACTTTGAATTTTCACCTTACAGACAATTCAAACAATTTTAACTTTTGAATATCTTGAAATTTTAAATAATTTTCGCAATTTCGGCATTTTTAATTAATTTTTTCCTTTTTGGAATGTTCTGAAATTTTAGAAAAATTCTGTCATTTTTAATTTTTTGTGTTTTAACATTTTTTTACGTTTTCGGGAATTTTGTCTATTCGCGTGTTTTGTAATGTTTGATAATTTTCGCGTTTTTCACAATTTTAACATTTTTCGTTTTGATTTTTTCATAACTTTGACATGTTTATATATATATTGTGTTTTTTGACGATTTTGACATTTTTTGCAATTTTAAATGTTTGATCATTTGAAATTTAAATTAATTTTCGCGATTTTACAATATTTGCATTTTTAATTGATTTTTTACATTTTTTTTTTAATTTTATCCAAATTTTGACAGGTGTATTAAATATCTTTGGAATTTTGTGTATTTTTCGTACAATTATTATTACTATTTTAACATTTGGCTATTGTGTTTTTTTGCACAATTTTTACGTTTTTCCCATTTTTTTTAATTTTTGTAGTTTTAATTAAAATTTTTGACATTTTAGATATTTTTTTACATTTTTAGATTTTTGCATATTTCGATTTTTTTAATTTTTACTTTTTGATAAATTTTAATATTTGGATGTTTTGAAATTTTCCATAATTATCTCTATTTACACATTTTTAAAAAAAATTTACAATTGCGTTTTTTTTTTAGACCATTTTTACATATTTATTAAACATTTTTGCATATTTTTATTTTTGTACTTTTTTATTTAAAATACGTTGAAAGGATGAAAACGAACTAATCGTTTCATTATCATTTGCAGACGTACATTGAGCTGAAACATTGTAGGTTTATTGCTAATTTAAAATTTTATCAAGTACCAAATATTAATCTATTAAAAGATAAACGGCCAATACGAAAATGCTTGATACACACCCCACAAACTATGCAACTATCAATGCAAGCCGGTTTCCAATTATCCCATAAGCATTGTTTAACTATAGTATACATATACAAGGGTTGTACACGCGCAGATTGCAGCGCGATCTACAATATTCCTAAAGTGAATGCAGTATAGAAAGTTCAGTGTCGTTTTATTACGTTTACCAACAATGTATTGGCACCACTGGTTTTCGTCAACGGTCTTTTGTAGTTTCACGTTCTGTTAGCATACACGTTTCGTGTCTTACGACTTAAAAGTAAGTAAATATTCAATAATATAAATAATATCACCAATCGTTATTAAAAATTGTTCTTCTGCAACGCATATCGTATCTTCTTCGACTTAAGTTCCATCATTAATTGCGATGTTTGCGGATTTCTCCCACATTTTAGGTTATGAGTTGTGCGAGGACGAACTTAACATCGACGTTTCGCGATTGAATACGCACTCGCGTATCCACGACCAATATTAATCGTGCCTTTCATCGTTTTTAGAATGCGTTACGTGGCTGCTTACCTCTTGGCCGTAATCGGCGGCAAAACCGCGCCGCAGGTCGCCGACATCGAAAAAATCCTAAGCTCGGTCGGAATCGAAGCCGAAGGCGACAGAGTGAAAAAAGTCATCAGCGAACTCGGCGGAAAATCCATCGACGAACTGATCAAACAAGGTATTTCCCCGATGCAATCGCACGATTTACCGTGAACCTATGATATGATGAGTACACATTTACCATCTTTCGCATGAAATCGTATGATTACATCAACTCTCTGATGCTTTTGACCGTTTTACTGGTGGATTTTCGTCGTAGTGTCGCATTGTACCCGTTTTTATTTGTGTTGTAGGTCGTGAAAAGTTGAATTCGATGCCGGTGGGAGGCGGTGGTGCTCCTGTCGCCGTGGCGGCCGCCGGTGCTCCAGCAGCCGTCGAAGAAAAGAAAGGTAAATCGAGTTTGCGTCTTAACTGTTTATTCAATTGACATGATGTATTTTTTTACCATCTTTCGACTGAGATTTTTGATGTGGATTTTTTAACTGAGATTATTACTTGTTGGATGAATTGGGATTGTCGTGGTGGTCGCTAATGAAGTTTTGTTTTGCAGAGGAGAAGAAGAAGGAGGAGAAGGCGGAATCGGAATCCGACGATGACGACATGGGCTTCGGTCTTTTCGATTAGACGTAAAAAGTACAAATGTTTTTTAAAGTTCGTTTCTTTTTAATAAAACATTGACACTCGTTTTATGTAATTTTATGCAAGTCATATTTTACAATTTTTAAATAGAACTACAGTATTTAATAAAACAGCACGAATAACTCCACAAACAGTAAATTCAGAATTGCGAGCTGGGGAAATTTGGTTAAATTCGACTGAACGTCACCTTATGGGTGTGCACGCAACTTTTATATGTTGTACAATGGTTGGGCATAAGGTACAAAAAATTGGAAATAGCTATTTGCAGTCGAATGTGGTAAGTCTCATTTTATAGCGTGACAACTTTGTTTAAGGCACAAGCACTTAGGGCAAGTACTTTATTAGTTTGAGCGCTGTAAAGTGATAACACATTAAGCGATCTTAAATCTTAATGACATTTGACGTTTTCAAACAAATCATGGCGGCAAATCGAGTGAAAATATTAAAGTTTGCTATCAAAAGCAGATCTATCTTTGTGGAAGCAAGTGGTACATTGCATAAATTTCATTAGAACAAACCCTGCTTTTTCTTTAAACATCTCTAATCGCTGCAATTTGAAGGTGTCACACAAACTTCATTCATTGTATGAGCAACTGTCAAGCATTTTTCTGTACAGGAGGTCAAAATAGATTATACCACGAATCAATAACGATAGCTATTATTCCCGAGGAAAACTATTTACAAACCGAGCATTAGGGAATCATAGCCATTGTTGTGGGTAGTATACTCTACTTTATCTACAACTAAAATATATAAATTTGAAATTTTTAATGAACAACTTTATTATTTACTGTAATTATAATTAGTAATCGTACAATTAATAAATTGAATTGGTCGTGAACTATCAATAACCTTGGATGAGTTTTCAATACAAAGATTTGGAATTTTGATTGCTGTAAAGGAAGAAGC
Source organism: Geotrupes spiniger (assembly GCA_959613385.1). Classification (NCBI taxonomy): domain Eukaryota; kingdom Metazoa; phylum Arthropoda; class Insecta; order Coleoptera; family Geotrupidae; genus Geotrupes; species Geotrupes spiniger. Next base: position 13,011,450 of record OY390740.1, read on the forward strand.
TGCTTCATTACCAGTTATGTGTTTAGCAATAGTATCTGCTCTAGTTGCTTTGTGTCTCATAGACTGATCAATGTAACCTTCAGTTACCTATGTAAATCTCCAGCCCCCATGACGCTTTAATCCAGTTGTATCGCCTCCTCCATCAATGTACAAAGTAGCAGATGATTTGCGATAACAGTGGCCAGTATAACTTTGACGATTTGGCAAGTTTAAATATTTGGCAATTTGTTTATCAATGTCTGCGAATCTGTTTTTTCTATACGTTTTATTGTACATTTGGATTGTTGATAATTTAGTAAGAAGGAATTGACGGATGAACATCGATGTACCTCTTCACGATATTGTAAAACGTACTGTTTATGGTGAATGTTCGTACAATTTTTGTTTTAGTCTTTGGTATTGTTATTAATAACTGTGTTTTGAGATCCTTCTATATTCATTTCATAAATCTCGTTTGAGCGGCATGTGCCCATAATTCCAATAATTAATATAACCTGAAGCCATAATAAGAATATTAGTTTTTGAATAGATCAGATTAAATATGTAAATTTATCTTTTTGAAAGAAAAAATTGTCCAGGAGCTTCGTCAATAAATTTTCGGGGTCAAAGAAATCCTTCAGATTTTCTTTTTAAAAATTTTAGTTTGCAAAATTTTTCCAAATCAACGTCATTGTTTATTCTCAACATAGATTTAATTATTGAATAGAATGACCATAATGAAGATGGTTTGTATTTTGCACTTAATTCAGTGAAATAAGCTGGTAGAACATTTTCGGAAAATGAGTTTGTGTTGTTATTACAAATGGATTTTGATGTTTCCGGTATTAAGGTAGATGTTGCTGCAGCTAGTACAATTTCTGGAGGTGTACAAGTAAAGGACTTCATTTTCATCCATCTCAATACAAATTCACAAACACTACACGTATAATAAGATTAATAACAATTAATATCTTGGGTGTTGCTATTTATGTTACTGTTAAAATTTTTAATGAAAAAAAGTATTATTTATTCGAATAATAAATGTTATAAATTCAGTATGTCACAATGATACCTTGCAATTAACTTCTACCTACAAGTTTGCCTACAACGTTTTTAATCGTTAAATAACTCTAATGAGTATTATTTACATCAAGAATTGAATGAAAATGATGTTTTTCTCTTAAAAATCTAATTAACTATAATTATTATATGCAATAGTTAAATTGTACAAGCATGTTAAAGAATGAACACGTACTAAATATTTATTATATATATTCTTATATATTTCATTTTATGTGACAATTTTATTTAATTTTCGTTTTTTCTTCCTAATCGAGTCGGAGTCCGCCTTTTCTTTTCTCTTTTCTGTTTTTTTGAGTTACTATAGTTGATACGAATAACTGTCTGTAATTTACAAAATGTATATATCACCTCAATTGGCATATCATGTATTAATTTTATTTGCCAACTTTTTTACTACTCCAGGGTCCTTTCTATATGTGTCCTTGTGAAAATTTTCAAACGTGTTCCATTTTATAATTTTTTCTAACCACCGACGTGTTGGTTTAACAAGACCTCCATAAGATAAATGTTGAACCCAGGTTAGTAAATAGTAATCATGTGTGGAAGAATATTTATAGGAATAATCGCCTAATGTGGGCAAAGTTGTCTTATATTTTTAGCCAAGTATCCGACAATATTATCTAAAGCATCTTCGGTGGTTTCACCTGCATTCTCCTGTGCCATGTCTTTAGAAAATGGTCTCGATGAAGATTGTGACTGTTGTGCGATAGGCTAGGTAACTGCATCAACAAGAGGCACTGAAATATTAACAGCTTTTAAAATATTCGCGGCCATGTATTCTTTGACAACTTTTTCTAGTGTATTGACGATTTTTTCCCAGGATAATCACGCGTATTGTTTGACTTGCAACAAGTCAAACTTGGATGTTAATTTGGTCAGGTACTCCATATTTGAAAAAAAAAAATTCCAGTGAATTGGTTCAGCTTATGGGTCCAAATATACTTAATTTGTAATCCGTCTCTTAAATCTTCGAACAAAAGTTAGAGAGAGATTCCTTAGACATAATCAATCCTCTCTGGAAAGTTTGCAGATGCTTTTTACCTTGTGCTCTCATTGTGGATATAGTTCTGCAGCCATTCTAACGTTTTGTCATTTCGATTGTTCACAGGTGATATGGTTTTCTGAAATTTTATAACACACATTAACTTCTGTGTTCGTTACGTTAACCAAGTCTTGAAGTGGTTTTTTATTAATAATGATCGTATCATCCAAATAGAACCCAGTATCAAGCAGCCAATTTCGAATTAATTTTAACAGATACGGCGCATCGGCAAACGTAAATTTTATGATTATCAGATTGATGTTGAAAATAAGAACAGTTTTCATCGAGTCCAAGTTCTTTCCAAAGCCCAACATTACTGCTACCACAATCACTCACATACCTTATAAGAAATTTTATGCAATTGTTATTATTTCCATCAATGTTTCCTTTGTCATTTTTTTGTCCATGGCAATATAAATTGGGTGTTTCAAATTGGAAAATATATCATGTGCCATTGCAACTTGCATAAGATTACTGGGCCCAATAATTTCATCATTGGCAACATCATATTCTACAACTGACTTAATTTTAATCTCATCAAACTGCAACACTACTAATTTTTGCAAGTCAGTCAACTTTTCACCACCCAGTTTTAAAAATGTGAAAATATCTTTGAAGTATACATGACGTTAATTTTTAATGCCCATCGTCTCAATGAAGATAATCCAGGATAATTAATTCATTCCTTAAATATAAATTAATGATTTTTTGCTATGTAACGCAAAGTGAATGCAATAGCAATTTCCTCGGCCGACCAGTTAACCCTTATCTTTTTATTTAACAGAAATTTGATTAGTTGTAAATTTTTTCTTGATATCTTCATTTTCAGGCTTTCTGCTTTAGTTACATTTGGATTTTTCTTTTTGTAATACTTTAAATGGTCATTGAGTGACTTAATTTTTTTCTTTATATTTTGAAGAAAGATAGTTTCCTTTTGTTGCAAGGCTTCATATTTTTTAAGAGTTTGTCGTAATATAATTTGGAATTAACTTCAACAATTATTGGTTCTTCATAAATTGCAGAAGTTGAAGCTTGAACTTCAGCGTGACGAGCAATTTTAGTGGCTACTATAGTTTCAATTTCCTGTTTTCGTGTTCTTTTCAACACTCTTTCCTCTCTGCTGGTAACGTCTTTCATATCGTGTGGTTTTTGATTTGCCAAATTAATTGTGGGGACGGCGGTTTTCTTCAGAATTTTCCGTGTTGGTAATCCTTAAATTTAAATAACACAAATCATAATACTCAACACTTTCAAAAGATAACAATTATTTCTTATCTAACAACTCATTTTGAAGATACCTTTCATAATCGTTGGGAGTAAAATCAGTTGAACAAATTTGACTCGTAAAAGGATTCCCTTTATACCCTCTCACAGCGTTGAATCCATGTATCTCTGTTGGTTATGGATGTCAGCTCATTTCCTTTTGGAAAATCGTGAAAAACTATATTTTCTCCACGTTTTTTTGGTAGCTATTTTGCTGTTATTACACCCAAAAACAACGCACCTTCGACCCGGCAAGTTGCTATTAAATTTTAATGCAATATTAAACAAACACATAAATTAGACATAAATTGTATTAAATACCTACAGTCGAATGCAAAAAAAGTAGACACGAAATTTTCGGTTGCTTGAACAAACATGATTAGCAATGTCATATAAACGTCAGTATTGTCATATCAGTGACATTTTAATGAACTGGTGAGCCGTAAGCGTAGGTACACCGACCTAGAGCCCCGAACCACCGTTACTGAATAAATAAGTCAAATATCACGTGAATTAAGAAAATTCAAGTTTTATTGGAATAAAGAAACTTCGTTTTAAAATGAATGTCAACTTTGACAGATTGTCAAATTTTGTAGGAAAAGGATTTTAAAAAGCCACATTTATACAAGAACAATTTGTGGAAAATCAATTACAGGAAACTGTTTTTGTCTACTTTTTTTGCATTCGACTGTATGAATTATTCATTGCACAAAACAGATATAAACACAAAAGAACCCGACCGTTCGGGGGTTAACCGTCTTTTTGAGTAGGCGGGTGGTACGGACGTGACGTCAGACACGCGGTGAGAGCAAGCTAACGTAGCATAGGATAGCATAGCATTGAACCACCTATATAGTTAAGTAATCCTTGACTAACCGCCACCTATTGTAATTGCTCTTGCATTGGATTCCTTTCCTCGTGTGCCACAAAACCCTAGTACAAAATATTTTTTCAAAGTTGGCAGCCGATGTTACATTTTGAATTTCTCGCATTCGCGGCGTACAAAAACATCTTCGTCGGCATTCATTTTTAATTAAATTTAATAAAAAATATTGCAAAGAACGTCTTCAAATTCAAATTGAACTTTTAATGCCACATTCGTACCACCAACGAACACGAAATTTCCCAAATTTAAATTGCGATTTTTTTATTTTAAATCTAGACGAGTCCCTAAATGGTATAAATGAAAAAATCTAAATTTGTATTCGTGATATTTTAAACTGCTCTACAAAATGCAATTATTACAAATCTGGTTGTCACTTAAAATGACCTGAATCATCCGCCATTTTGGTGGATGATAAATGTAGTTTACAAACAGCGTGGTAAAATATTAAAAATTTAATTATAACAGCTTTAGTGGCTATATACGGATAAAGAAACAAATTTTAATGAGTACGTTACGTTATTGTGCAAAATTATGTATTTGCATAATCGTGTGATAAGTGTAAGTTGCTGTGAGCCTCTAAATTTACAGGCATGCTAAATCAAGTGCAACAGACATTTAAAGTGAATTGCAAAATTTCGACTTGAACAAACTTTATCGTATATATAATTTTAAAAAATTGCAGATAAAATGGATTCAGAAGCAAATGATTCCAAAAGCTCGATCATCGAAGTAAAACCCGAATTAATAGAATATCCAAACTTATTACAAGTTGAAATTGACTGCACTAAAACCGAATGTGCCGAAGCCATAAAGGAAGAGAAATATGTGCCGTTGACTGCACTAACAGTCGATCCTGTTGCTCTAGCACAAAGTGTTTTCAGTGCTGGATTTGCACCCAACGATATCAAAATTGAGTGTGATTTCATTGACAACGATTTGTGCACCAAGGATGAGCCAAGTGAACACGACGAGCAGGAACGAAACTACATATGCAAAATTTGTACCAAATGCTTCGCAACGAAGGAAGAAATAACGGCGCACGTAAAAGGTCACGTGGGAAAACTTAATTACAAATGTGAAATTTGCGACAAATGGTTCGAGACCAAACAGTACATGTTGTTGCACGAGCAATCGCACGACGACACGCAAAACTACAAATGTGAAATTTGCAACAAGTGCTGTGTCACGAAGCAACACCTAACGAAACACCTTAAAACGCACTCCGGCGAGAAGAACTTCAATTGCGACGTTTGCGACAAAACCTTCTCGTTAAAGTGCTATTTGTCGAAACACGCAAAAGTGCACGTCGGCGAAAGGAACTACGAATGCGAAACTTGCAACAAACGCTTCGCGTCGAAACACACGATGCTGCTGCACGCGGCAAGCCACACCGGCGAACGCAACTACAAATGCGAGGTTTGCAACAAGTGCTTCTTTACGCGAGAGCATCTGGAGAAACACGTCAAGATACACACGAGCGATAGGAAATTCACGTGCAAAATTTGCTGTAAAAGCTTCGCCACGAATTCTGGCATGTTGGAGCACATGAAGACGCACACTTGCGTAAAAAACTATGAATGTGTAGTTTGCAACAAGTACTTCGCGAGGAAACAATACATGTTGCAGCACGTGAAGGGGCACACTGAAGAAGCAACTTATAAATGTGAAGTCTGCGACAAATTATTCGTGACGAAGCAAAGCCTTGCATCGCACATGAGAACGCACAACGTCGGGGGGAACTACCAGTGTGAAATTTGCAATAAATGGTTCGTAACCAAATACAACATGTTATTGCATGTGAAGCGGCACAGTGGCGAACGCAACTATAAATGCGAGATTTGCAACAGGTGCTTCATAACGAAGAAAGAAATAGCGGCGCATATGAACAGGCACACCGGCGAAACGAAATATACTTGCGAAATTTGCACGAAGTGCTTCACGACGAAGCAATATATGTTGCAGCACATGGAGGTGCACACCGGTGAAAGAAATTACAAATGTGATATATGCAATAAGAGTTTTGCTATAAAAAAATGTATGGAGCAGCACATAAAAAGGCATGTGGTCGAGTCCAACTTGAACTTTAAATGCGAAATTTGCGATGAACGCTTCGCGTCGAGGCGAAAAATGTTACAGCACATAAAAGCGCATACCCACGAGAAAAATTTATTGCAGACGCACGATGGGGAAAAAGGCCACAAATGCGAAATTTGCAATCAAGACTTCGGCGACATTGTCATGTTGTTGGAACATAGGAAAATGCATACGACTGATGATGGCAAGGAGGAATCTCCTCGAAAATTATCGTTGGAGAACGATGAATTGATCATTAAGGACGAGACGAAGGATATTTCGAAAATTAAGAATGGTAAGAATTCAATTTAAATAAATAAGTAAGTACCTTTATTAAGAATGTTATTACAAATTAAAATTAATAGAATAAAATACGAAATAAAAACTGACTACGTTTGTATCACAATAAATTTATTGTTTGAATATGTTACTAAAAAATATATATTAACAACACACGACTTAAGTTTCGACTTTTTAGGGTCATTGTTAAGTGACAACGAACTAACAAAAATTACATTTATTCGCAAAATTTTACAGAAAAATGAGTAAGGGAAATTTGGTGCCTAACCCAGCCTGATCTAACCCAACATAACCCAACGTAATCCAACCCAACCCAACCTGATTACAGTTTGAACGATTAAATTTCAGTTAAAACATAATTTAAAGCAAACAAATAAAGTGTCATTTTAAAGCTAAATGTATTAACTCAGAACTCAATTTAGATTCTGAATTAAATTAAAATTGTACACGATCACTATCATCTTATGCAAAGCTCAAAGGTTTTAGGTTTAAAAACTTATTGATTGTTTAGTTATAAAATTTTAGGTTTCCATTTTATGGCGCGTTTCTTTTTTTTAGAAATGCTAACATAACTAAAGCAATAGATTTGGGTTTTACGTTTAGATTTTAATGCTATATTACAGTTTGATCATCGCCTTCAGCGACTTTCAATTTTGTATCAAGTCAAATGTGTTCATAGTACTTTGCAGTTTTCATATGTTATAGATTAGGTTTCAATCTTAGGTTGCTAAAGATTTGACTTGATTACCAACAACAAGGCGAACAACATCCCACATTGGAATTCTATTCTAAGCAAGCAAAATCAACAATTTACATAATAACCTAAAATTAGGCTTGCACCATTGCCAAAAACCTAATAAAAAAGCAACTGTCATCATGTCGTTAAGAACTGAATTTAGAATTTAAGAAAGTTACGTTGACTTCGTGCATAAAGTACCTTAGGTTTGTGAGTGTTGTAGGTACAAATGTGTTAGGTTGTGAGATTTACGTCGTAAGGTTTCAATTTTAGGTTTTATCAACAAAGCCAAAGCCTTCATTTTAGTTTTCAAAACAGTTTTTTTTTATTGTCTTGAATCTACCAGAGAAGCAGAATTGCAATGATTCAAATTTAAAGTCTTTATATTTGCAAAACTATGTAGAAGATTATTATTCTTATTAAGTTTAAAGCCTTAGGTTGGGAGTTAGTCAATTTTCAGTTTCAAGAATGTTCGTTTGTTGAGACACGATTTAATCCATAAAATTACCAAAATTGAGAACAACCTAAAAAAATATTATATTTCAACATGGAACAATTTCACTCTAGGTTTCAAGCAAATTTTAATTACAAGCTTTGATTTATTACAGATTATTATTCGTTTTAATTTTTAAGCTTAGGTTGCGATTTTTTTATGACAGAAACTGATTCAGTCCAAAGAATTACATTTGGATAAATCGAAAAATTATATTACTTCAGGTTGCGTTGGGTTCTCAACTTGTAAATCCTGTTGAACGAGCAACAGGATTATAGAAAAATAAACGTTTGATATTTCTTCAATTTGTTTCCTTCTATATTAAAGGACCGTAAATACTGATCACCCCTCGTAACAAACCGTAATGTTTGGTGAAGTTTTTAGATTTTTTAATTTCACATTTAACCCATCTGTTTATGATGAGGTCATTTTTACTAATAATATTCTTCCATCTGCTCTGTAACTATTTTCATTTATTTTGATATTTAAATCCACAGCCAGTAATTAAAATTAATAATGTAATTTTTGTTACAGTTATGGAAAGAAAACCATCGATGACAAAAGATGATGAAGCACAATCAACGGAAATTTTGAATGCTTGCCAAACACTCCACAATGAGCTTATAGTCAAGGAAGAACACATGGATACCTCATCATCGATAGACTCATCACAAAAACTAAAATAATAATGTAAATGAAAGTGTGTGCAATCTTAGTATATAAAAAAATAATCTTACACAGTTATTAATTCATTGTTGCTTTATGAATTTTAGTTTACAATTTTAATTCTGCTTATTTTAAAAGTGCTTAACCTTCCGATTAGTGAGTCTCCTGTTGGGCTTAAAATAGTGAAAAGGTCTGCCGGGACCTATAACAAATTGTATGGTAATTTGCTTGATGGGGTGTTTTTTTTATGGTTTTGATTGTTAATTTTAGATTATATAATAGTTATTTACAAACCAAATGCCGGAAGACAATGTTGCATTTTTTGCGCGAATGCGCCAAAGATATCTTCATGCATGAGGATTGTACAATATTTTTTGTATGAAAATTTTAATTAACAAAATACATTCAAAAGTTCAGTTTCGGCATCCGACTCATCAACGTCACGTTTTGGCTGATATGTTATGTTGTCAATATCTTCAACCTCGACGTTAAATGAAACATCATTATCAGTCTCTCCTCGTCATTCATAAATTCTGCAAATCTATCATCGATAACACGTCTCTCCTCCTCAGTAATTTGGTGGTGGCGTGTACTGTGACGTATCACCATTTCCGCAACATCTAAATTTGAATCTGCCATTTTTCTTTATACGTATATACACAAATTTAAAAATCCGCACTCGATGTTCACTGTTCAATATATAAACATTATATGGTTTGATTTAAACTAAACATCATTAAACCTCAATAAAATGTAAACTATTGCTCATATCACTTCCAAACCAGCTTTAATCGATTCAGCACTTTTTTCTTGGAACCCATCCCATACAATATTAAGGAGTTGTGAGTCTTGTGAGGCCAATACTATTTTGTCTTCAGTTAACATGATTCTTTCACAATCAAACAAGTTTCTACCGAGCATCATCCGTATGTGATCCATACACCATTTCAGAACCTACACACTCTGATCACTTCTTAAAATTAAGAACTGCCAAGTTTACAATTCCTTTATTTTTTGTAGCGTAAGTTGTAACATCAAAAGAAAACTACAATAAAATTACATTATAACTAAAATGAAACAGTTTACAAAAATCGTTATCCTTAACATATATAAATAAAATCGATTAAACTTAATTTAATAAGCAGAACAAACCAAAAAAAGGGGTTAAATACAGCATATATCTTAATACATAATATTCATTTATAGTAATATTTAGGGACACTGTGGAATGATCGTTTTTACAATTTTAAGACGCCAGATGAGTGCTGAAATGCCCAATTGAAAAATAATGTCAATGCAAAACCAACTTTTTTCCAAATTTACGTACGTGCATCGCATGCGACTAGGACCACCATCAAATCGCAAATTAAACAATAATCTCGACGTTGTTGATAATTCGGTTTACTTTGAACAGGCGATGAACTTCATTTGCATGTGTCATACCAACTTTCTACGGTACAAACATTTACAACTACTCTTATATTAGATACAATTTCAATTATACACAGCGAAGTTAGTACGGATTATTTACATGAATGTACCCCAATATGTACAAGTTTTGTTCAAACTGCAACACTCATCTGTGCTACGCTACCAGTTTTAATAACATCCTACGTAATAAGTGAAATAAACGGAACACAACGATAAAAATAAAGTAAAATGGACGAATGTTCCTAAGGAAAAAAAAAAACTATAGGTAAACAAGTTTCAACAATAAACGGGCGACGTGCGCCTACCTCCACTAAAGTTCAAAGTTCGGTTAACAACGTTTAGGCATTTTTGTGTCTTGGTGGCTTCATGCATTGCCGATTTCGACGACGACGAAACACTAATTTCCAAACATCGACGCACAGCAAATATTGACTTTAAAATCAGGAATTGAAACTATGATCACAAGACAGACGTGGTTTGTGTTATCGAAATATTAATAAATATAACCGTTTGAAATTAATGTTATCGTCGAATGATTTTTCATACACATATATTTTTGCTATTGTCGAAAACTATACAATATAATTTTTTTCAACGAGACCATATACTATCTGCAGCCTTATATTACATGCCGTAGCCTTGGTACGGCATCTGTGGGGTGTAACCTTGAGGTGCGTACGTTTGTGGTGGTACATATTGCTGTGGTGGAATGCCTGCAATGAAAAGATGTGAGCCACGCAGTTATTTACGCTGTGTTTATCTTACCCATTCCCGGCCCGGCCGTTAACATGAGCTGTGGTTCGATCATCGTCATCGGTTTGTGCGTCTCCTCCGCCGCCTCACTCTGCCTCTCGGCATCGGATTTCTCGAGTTTATCGACCTTCGTTGTTAGCTCTCTGACTACTTGAATCATATACGGCATTGCAAAGTCCATGATGTTATGTCTCCAGGACAATTCCAAAATAACATCTGGCCGTAGCAGATCGTAACACTACCAAAAATTTACTAATTAACTACCGATTACAGGTTTTAACCTGTAATTAACAGTAGAGGTGTGCTCTTCATGAACAAAACTAATTTTAATCAAATTTCTTTGCCATGATTCGTTTCATATCGCTTAGTACGGCAACATTCATGAACAAACTTTGTTAGGTGCGAATTAGGACGTTAGGACCGCATCGAAATTTTTGTAAAATTTCCCCAAATAAAGTAACATTACCTCGTTTTTTACATAATCAATAATGAAGTCACAATTTACATTCACACATGTTTACATAATTAAAAGAAATAGTTTTACTGTGGGAATTCAAGGATAGGAGCGCAAGGAACTGTACCGAATGAATTGCCCACCTCTAATAAAAGACTACAATCAACACTAACCTGATAGAGACAAGCGGCGAAACAATCGAAAGCCTTTCGTTCCAAGAACCACGCCAGCAATTCCTCGGCAAGCTCACCCTGCCTTGACTCGGCCGTGTACTCCATCGCGTCTCTGAACAGCTTGTCTTTCTTGCACAGCTCGACGCTCTGCTTCCACCTGTTGTTGCCCTTGTACAAATACGCCGCGATGCGTCTGAATTCGGTCAGCTCGTGTTTCTCGAGACTTTGCGCCAAACCGATGTTGTCGAAGTTGTCGAAAGCATCGATCGACGTGCGCAGGCCCTAAAAAACCACATTATTAAGAACGACGATGAAAATGTAAAATTTTGTATTAATATTAATGATCAACCCAACCCAACCCAACCCAACTTACAAATCACAAAGGCAAAAATAGATTATGGTCAACATGGATATTAAAATATGATGAAGATATAAACGATATTGATGGGAAAGAACTTTTAAAACTAATAAATATAAGCAATAAAAAAGGAAGAAATATAGACGAGCTACTTGTATTTTTACAAAGTTATAATTTGTACTGCTGTAACGTTATTATCATCTTGAGCTAAGCTGAGGGTGAAGTAAGCAATACAACATCGCTACTAATTAAGTCATAAAACTTTTAAGTACATGAAATGACCAAATAAATATTCTACTCTTTTCCAAAACTTAATACAATGATAAACCTTTAAAATTCAGAGAAATTGTTCATTTTCAATTATAAAAAATATGCAGAAATGTTTTCTTTCCAGTTCAAGCCGACCACCTTGCCATTCCTGAAATGTATTTGCAAGTCTTTGAATCGTGGACGTCGAACCCAACCCAATGAAAATACTGTCAAAATTAAATTTGCCAACTGGACAAATCTTCAACTTGTGCATGACGTCGACAATATAGATGCAAAATATAAATATGACTTTCATGACAGCTTCAGAATATAAATAAGGATTTTTTAAATAAATTATTGATTTTGTATAATCTACAACAAATTTCAGAAATTAGCTTGCTGTATAGAATTTCTGTAAATGCATGTTATTTTTGAACAATTAACATAATTATAAAATAAGCTAATTCCAATACTGAATTTTCAGAAAACAATTAACTTTGAAGCTGTTTTATTTCATATTGGTAATTATGCCCTTCTTGCACCAACCCCTCCAATGTTATATTCTAATCATGAAAAAGTGAAAACAAATATACGTACTTGGAAATCTTCTTCTTCAATTAAGAGGCTGTTAAGCGCTTCGTTTATAGCCTTATTGTTCAGACTCTGCACTGATCTTAGATAAGACTTGACCAATTGTAAATGACTCGTTTTCGAAAAGAACGCAACGGCTCTCGTGTGATCCATCCTCGGCGCCAACACAAGCAGCATGTCGTTCAACAACAACGGCTTGTAATCGAGGTAGAACTGTATCGCCTTGTAGTAGAGCTCGATGTTGGCGACTTTGGTGATGATGTCCTTGAAATGGCCCTCGCGCCACGCCTCCGTGGGATGCGCCATCATCGCCAACACCGCATTGTCGTATTCTTCGTACTTATCGTACAAAAACACCAGCTCCGCCCACAGATGCGCCTGCTCGGCCGCACGCAACACCTGATAAAAACAACTCTATGCAGCTTGCGGTAGTTTATCCAGACCCTTACATTTCCACACTACAGTGAGGGCCGCAACGACTAGACTAATTCAAAACGACGAACACATCCTCACCTTAGGTATATTCACGCGCGACCAGAACAACTCAAGATGTTCGCGCATCTTCACCGGCTTGTACTTCGAGTAGAGGATCGCCAGTTCGGTGAACATGCCCATGTGAGCCCGCTCGAGCCCCAACGCGGCTTCCAAAAGCCCAATGAGCTCTTCGAAATATCCGCGGTCCTGGTAGTAATTGATGAGATCCTGCAGCTCGTCGGCGTGCACGACGATGTGCATGCCGCACATCTGCGCCAGTCGGAATTCTTCGGCGTCCACGCATGCGAAACAAACTTCCTTCCAAGTGCGCGTGCTGTTCGCCTTGCGAGCTCCATCGACGGCACCCTGCACGAAATAATCTTACAGCGACGATCGCGACACCGAAAATACGAACCTGAAACTCCTTGAGGTGCACTAAGGTGATGGCCAAGCGCGCAAAGTTCGAGACGTTGTTGTACAACAACTTGGCGGCGTCGTACATCTTGTCGTCGAAGCAACGATCGCCGATCTTCTGGATGTCGGCGTGGTTCGGTCCGCTGATGAATTCCTCGAGGTCGGCCAGACGTCCTGTCTTTGCATATGAGTAGATGAGTTCTGATTCGATGTAGCTCTCCCTCGCTTTCTTCCTCGCCATTTGCAAATATCTAAAAGATACAAAGAACTGAAATTTCAGAGCTAAGAAATGAAGAAACTAATAAATTTCAAGATATGGAATAATGTACGTGATAGGCATGGGATGAAGATCAATAATAAATAATGATGATAAGAGAATATGTGGAAAACCAGAACATAGAGCTGAAAGAAAAATAGAATAGAAAAATAACATCTAACAGAACAGACGTGACTTTAAACAAAAAACTATAGAGATTAATAAGGTAATAGAAAAAACGTCCAGACTACAACAAAATAAACAAAATTTATTAACAACAAAGAAATAACAAGAGAAACAAAATTAAATGTAGACCAATATTAACTTTTAGCTGGGAATCATGGGTTCAGAAAAATAAAAAATTTATGCAGGAAATGAAGTATCTAAGTGTTACTCCTGTAACACTTAAATACTTCATATCCTGTTTTCATCTTTCTGTAAGAACCCACATGTTTAGAATAAGAAAAACACAATTAAAAGACCTGGAAATGGAATAGACTCGTACCAAAGTACAGAAATACGAAGTGACGTTGGCCAAGACAAACACAGGACCAAATAATCACAAAAATATTACGGAAGGAATGACATTGATGAATTGCAAGAAAACTGGCGAAGGGTGGAAACGAGTGGAAAAAAATTATAAACCAATATTATAAAGATAATAGTGAAGGTGTAACTCAATTTGCAAAATCTGACAAGGGAATAAATAAAAATAGTGACAAAATTCATAAAACTTGTTTTTATTATAATAAAATGTTTCTTCTAGTTTGCATAAGCAGGGATCAAAAAGGGAAGCGTGAAAGCAATGCAAAGTTAACCTCAATGACCAGACAGTAATAAAATCTGCAAATGCAACTAAACCAAACAACTACTTCTCTAATTGTGGAAATGCAAAAGAAAAATAACCTCCTGAAGGCTGAGAAAGATAGAAAGATAACAGAATCAGAGAATCAGTCACTACATCACAAATAAAAGTAAAGCCTGGACAGTCACAAATGGGGAAAACTGAAAAATCCCTCGTGTGATGCCTTCAATAAATATTTGACTCAAACACCGCTAAACTTGCCAAAAAGCTAGAAAAATCCCCTGAAAAATATAAATCGAGTTCATGCAATATATCAATTGATTCCTTAGCCCAACATCTCGAAAAGAAATTGAACGCATTATGCATAAAATTAAAGGAAAATAAGCAAAGGATTATGGCTTAGACACACAAATACTAATTGGTACAACAATAACTACACCACTTTCCTCACATTTCAAGGGAAATTTTCAGATGGCATGAAATTAGCAAAGATTGTCCTGATACACAGAAATGGAGATAAAGAAACAATGAACTATAAGACAATATTAGTGCTAACTGCTTCCACAAAAATATTTAAAACTACAAGAATTATGTTACTTCTTGTTAAAAAATTAGTGTGGATTTGTGAATAACACGACAAAGACCTTGCTGACTTGAGCAAGGTGTTTGTTTCTATGAGGAAATTGAAGTATGGCTTATACAGAATAAATCCAATTTGTCATCCAAGGGATGGAAAAAAGTACAATTCTGCATACAGAAACAGGAGTACCAAACCAGGATCAGACTGATCATCTGGCAATACCTCAACATAAACTTCAAGTCACCAATGTTCTATCCCTAACTCTCAACACATATAGCAACGTACCAAAGGAATTTAATGTAACCTCCTGCAAAGCTAAAATACATGATCAGATGTCAGATAAAATGGCTTATTACAATATAGATTTCCTTCGGAAAAAAAATTAGATTTTCTGAAATACTGCTCCTTAATGTTAACTTATCCTTATATACATCAAAAATTATTATTATATAATAATAATTGTGTATTTATTTGGCCAAGTGGTAATTGTCGACAACACTCACCTAACCAAATCTTCCCATGAATTGTTTTTGGACGCTGTTTCAACGACGGCCACATAGGCGCTGGGATCGTCGGCTTTTATGTATGAATCGATGGCCTCTTTGACAAGACCCTGGTTTAACTGGGCCTTGGCCAGCTGGCTCCAAACGGCCGGTTCATTGCAACGTTCGGCGAATTCATAGGCTCGATCCAAGTTGTTGACCTGCTCGATTAAAACCTGGATGGCCGAGGTGTTGACGTCGAATTTCTTGAAGATGGCGAACGCCTCTTCGTAGAGGTGGTTGTTGATTGCGATGTTTGCAATATCGGGGGCGTCGTAGTTATCGAGACGATTGATGTAGTCCATGACGCGAGTGGCGTCAGCTTTGATCGCTAGAAAAGTAATTACAGGATTGAAAATCATTATGATACAACGTTAATTAAAACAAAATGACTGCTAGAGTTGTACACATTATTACAATATATTTGGGATGTGGTGAATAATGTGAATAATAAAAAAATGATTACTGAAGCAAACAGTGCAAGTATTCGCCCCCCCCCCCCCCCCCCCAATAATTATAATAATTAGTTGAAATGTTAACTAATTCATCATAAATAGTGCACCACAGAGATTCAGACACAACCATGCATCATCATAAGAAACAACAGAACTTTACCTGTCAAAATGAGCAAATTTTGCAAATTGCGATGATCAGAAAATACAGAATTATCCAACACGACTTTTTCAAGCAGTTCGATCAGTTCGTTGGGTAGATCGGCACTCATGAAGGCCTTGACAGTAACTGAGATGTCTTCGGCGTCTTGCGTCTCACTCAGGGCCGTCTGGACGACCTGATCGATCAGCTGACGCCTGTACAAGTTGTCCTCGTTGAGTACCTCGGCCCACAGTTCGGCATCCCGTCTGCGAACCAAATACCGCGCCTCTGACTTGAAGAGGGAGTTTTCATTGCAGACGGCGATGAGTTCCCTGTCGCACTGACCGCGCTCATATGCGACGCAAGCTAGATGCGGGTCACGCTTCTCACAGTAACGTCCCACAACTCGGGAATCGTACCTGAAAACATGTTGGGGTTTATTAATATGGCAAGAAAGGAATACGTAGTAAAAAAATACAAGGCTCATTTAGGTTAGCTTCAGTTTAAACAAAGTAACATTGAATTAACTTACAAAAACTTTCTAAAAGCTAAGCTTAAGATGTTTTGTACAACCGGGTAAAAATAAATAAATTTTTATTTTTAATTTGAATATAAAGCTACAGATGATTTAAAACGTAAAGGACATAGGCGTGGCTATGCGCATAAACAGCTTTTTGGTTTGGAACAGTCCATTAGCAGAAAACGGGGTGATTGTCAAAGCAGTGTCGTGAGTTTTGTAGAACATTTGCATTTGCTTGGCGTCCACCTGGTTGTTTCTTGATTTTCGTTGTTTGTCTAAGTATTTTGCTTCAGTTAATTGAAACCTTAAAAAAGTTCTTTTCAGAACTACACAGTTTCCAACATTTGATTTTTTACATTTGATATTCACGATAAATACCAGTGCGATCTGCCACTGGATTGTTCCCGCCGCACAACTCGTTGATGTGTACGTGTCCTTTACAGCTTGAAATTACTCTACAACAATAATGCACTCACCATTGGTTCTCTTTCAAAAATCTCTCGGCGTTGTTATTCGAATCAATGTAGATTTTAGCCAGTGCGTTGTGTGTGGCCGGTTCGACGCAACCCTCGTGGAATCTGCTCTCCAACCACGGCAACAACAACTTCAATCTATTTCTCTTCTCGACCTCCTCGACGAGTTCGTCAGTCGAAAACTGCCCACGCACGACGAGTATCAAATTTTTGATTATGTCTTCTGAACAATCGACGTCTAGAAGTCCGCCGACCACCACGGGCAACCTGCTCGGGTTAACCTTCTGCACGTAAATCTCAATGTACTTCTGCAGAGAGTTGCGGTACAAGTACAACACCAAATCGTGCACGAAATCAAAACGATCGCAGACAATGATCAGCGGCAGCTGGTCGGTGAGTTTCGCTTCCTTGAGGAAGTTCTTGACGCGCTCGGGGTTGTAGCAGTTGCTCTCGCGACAGATGCGCTCCACTTCTTTGATCTGGCCTGTTTTACAGGCTGCCTGGATGTACTTGAAGTGCACTTCTTGGTCTTGGCTGAAATTGACGATCGAGCCCAAGAAGTAGAACAAACCTGTGAATATTTTCATAAATTAATGTTTGTACTGTTTGTGGTGTTCTACATACTTTCTTAACACTACCAAGAACAGTGGTGACTGAAATGCAAGAGGAGAGCTCTTGCATTTCAGTCATATGCATCCACTGTCCAGGTAGATGCTAATTAATACAACCACCAAATAATAAAGCAAATAAAATCAAGTTAATAAAACTATTGTTATATATTTTGTTCATCATGTTGTAATTGCTGTGAAACTTAAAAATGTTTCGACAACTGAAGTTTACCTGACAAATCAGTTATCAAAACGAGTTTTAAATTTTAATTGTAATCAATCATTTCTATCAGCACTGAAGGTGTTATGTAAGTAAAGTAGAGTTACACCTGTTGGAGGTGTTTAAAGTTAAAATATATTGCTGGACAATATTTTATTATTTACCTTCATAACTTTTAAAGCTTTCAAAAAGATCAATCAACGACTTGGTCGTCAATTGCTCATGATATTTCGTGGCGATCTGCACGCATATCTGCAAATTCTGCCTGATGTTCGCAGTCAGCATCGCTTTTAAACATTCCAAACTATCCTCGACGCTCAATGTTCCAAAGAATCCCACCAGCCAATCGGCGGGCAACAAATGCGTGTGCACGACGGCCCGCTTTATATCATACAAGTCGGTGTAGTGTTCCAAAGCTCTCTGCAACAGACCGGCCTTCTCGCAAAGCTGAGCGACGTGCGACCGATCGTAATGCGTGAACATGTTGTTGCCTAAGATGGCGTCGGCGACTTGAGGCGCCGAAATCAAATTCATCTCGATTAGGCGCGTTTGCAGGTGGCACTGGTCCGGCCTGTTGCCCTTTAACGCGTCCAGCAGAAAAGCGGTGCACTGCTGAACCATGTTCTGCTCCATGAAAATATCCACAATTTGATTTATGTCGGCGAGAGGCTCCTCGTCGGCGACTAACATCGCCGCGAAACCGGCCCCCTGATCGGGGTTCGACCGCATCACCGATCGAAGCAAATAGATGTAATCCGGCGTGTACGACACCTTCTTCGCATAAAGCACGATCTTTTGAAACTGGCCAGTTTCAGCAAAACACTGTATTACCTGCAAAACAATACGTTGATTATGGGTAACATTTGTACGAATTATGGTGAATTAGAAGTCACCTTGGACGCAACGTTGGATCTAAGATAAACAGACAGTGCCAACGTTGAGTCGGCCTGTTTCACGAGATCGCCCAACTCTTCGGAACATTCGAGCTTGTCCTCTTTTAACCATTTCTCTAAGAGTTGCTTGCGACCCTGCAGCAGTACCGGTTTGCACAACTCCAACGATTCGTAACTACAATCACATTGAAATAAATACATAAAATAAGGCACATTCGACGATGACATACCGGTTTAATTGTCCTTGGTCTAGGAGGATTCCAAAATATTGTAAGAGGGGACTGTTTTGTCCCGGAGGAGTTGGAACCTGTTGGAACATCTGGATCGTTGCAGGAGTCCTCAATATGCCTACAAAAAAAATATATCTTTAATATGTCAAATTAACTTATTATTTGAGATCATAATCATTGTACTTTGTAGTCATATCAGGCTCTCACGTCTGTTCAACATTTTCATTCATCGCATTCATATTTAATGGGTAAAGTGTTGGTAACTATTAAAAGAAGCAATGAGAAATCTATCATTGATTACTTTCTAGTAAACTATCTAAAAATAAAAGAAAGGAAGGATTACGAACAGTAGATAGAAAACAGCAATCATGAAGAGAATAATTAAGATAGAAAAAGAAGAATAACACCAATTATAAAACTGGAAATAGTAAATAAAAAAATGCGGAAGTATTAACTAGTGCAGTCGCAAAAATATATGCAAGAGTCCAGGAAAAGAGATTGAAACAATAGGTCGAAATGACAGTAGAAGAAAACCTTTAGACCAAATCGAGGGGTGAAGAACGAGATTTTTGTTATCTGACAACTGGCAAAAAAAGAAAAAATTGCAGAAGGAAAGTACACGTCTATTTTGTTCTCCATGAGAAAGCGTTTGATCAGAGCAGGAGAGAAGACTTTTACAATATTTTAAGATTCTAAAGGTCTGATTAAAACAATTACAAGCTTATATCAAACTATAATTAACTATGTTAGGATAAAATCAAAAATTTTTAAGTTAACTATTTTCACTTGCACTCAATGAAGATGTAAAATCAAAACATATGAAACAGGATACTGGAATATGGAAAAAAAAATATTTTAGAAATTTGTTATCTGAAAATCTTCAAATGTATAGAACAGCCTAGAGAAGTTTGGGTTGAAAATAAATCAGAAACAATGATAAAAGCAAAACCAAAAGACTTAAAGCAGCACAACATAAATTTGAGATGAAAATATTAAAAAAAAGTATAAAAATCTAAATCTAGGATCAATGGTAACACAAGAAGGAAAAATAGATGAGATTAGACAAAGAGTAACAAAAGGTGGAAGATACGAAAATTCATTGCTTGCAGCAAAAGGAGGAACTCCGAAAGAAGTAAAAGTTGAAATACCAAACCCAACCCAATCCAACAATGTCAACTATTTTTAAACAAATTTAAAATGTATAGTAGACTCGTACGAAAATATTGCCAGTAGGTTTTTATTAATTCGAACCCACCCAATGCTACTCAAAAATGCCAACAATTAACTAGACGACGTATTTTCTGTTAATTTTGACATACTTTAATTTTTTTTTTAATTTCTTCACAGTTTGTTATGGACTTTCATTAAATACAAAGCCAACAGAACAAAAAAAATCAAAAATATAAATTTCTCAATATTTAAATAATTTAAAAATACCAAAACATTTTGATTGAAATTCAAATAAAAAACTGGAAGAATAAAATTGATATTAAGAAAATTTTAGTGCTTAGTACACATTCATTAATTTCATGTATTTAGTCATTGTAATTCAATTGCATGTCAAAATTCAATGATCAATAAGGGTACTAAAATGACTATGGAAAAA
Source organism: Geotrupes spiniger (assembly GCA_959613385.1). Classification (NCBI taxonomy): domain Eukaryota; kingdom Metazoa; phylum Arthropoda; class Insecta; order Coleoptera; family Geotrupidae; genus Geotrupes; species Geotrupes spiniger. Next base: position 13,032,195 of record OY390740.1, read on the forward strand.
GCTGAGCTTTCATTACATTTTTCAAGCTCGAAAGTTTTGCCAGTGGTTCAGAAATCAACAAAATTTATTATGGTAAAAGTGTCGTCTAGATGTCAAAACCATTTTGTTAGAAACATTTCTTTTGAGGTTGCTTTAAAAAAAATTTCAGCATTATTCAAGAACACGTTCATTATATTTTAATGAGACTTATCGCATTGTTATGGTTTCATCTATAGATATGCTAAGATATCAGCAAATGTATTAAGTGATGACAGCTGTTTCGTCCCACGGGACTCATCAGATTGACTTGTGTTTAATTCCGTGGTTTAAAGATGCAGATGGTAGAGTCATTGAAAGACGCAAATAAATCCAATCTAACCCAACCCAGCCAACACAATTCACCTCAAAACAACCCAACCCAACCCAAGCCAAGGCAGAGGCAGATGACAAGGAGTAAATCAAGAATTAGATAGACAAGGAAGAAATGGGAAGAGATATGGAATGCGGGAAAGAAACAGTGACTTATTCCTACGATAGTTGTATTACCTTTTGGAGCATTAGCAGCGACTTTGGCCGCCTCGGCGTACTGTGCATTTTGAAACAGCATCTGGAACTTGCTGACGAAAAGATCTTCAGCTCCAGCCAAGTTATTACGCACTGCCAATCGCAAAGCCAGATCAGCGTTGTGTAAAGCCGTGTTAATGTACCGTATGATATTGTCTTCATCTACAGATACCGATAAAACCTGCCCTTTGCGATTAACACCGATTATACCGCCGGTGGCTTCGTGTGGCGCCGTAACAAAGATCGTGTCGCTGGAAATCCGATTCATGTAGATGCAAGTGCCACTTTCGATATCGTACAAATGTATGTATCCGTATTTTGTAATCAAATAGATGACGTCGTATTTTGCGGAGACCTGCATGGCTACGGGGAAGTCGCTTTGGGCTTCGGGCGGAAAAAACACATCGACGGTCTTCTTGGGGAAAGGTTGATTCCCAGTCGGGCTCTGCCCGACCTCAATAATGTGCAATTTTCCACCCTGGACTGTTCGTACGGCGAAGCAGAACAGCGTCGAGGTTTCAGGGTTTCCTTCCATCTTGAATGTGGCAAACGACGCCCCGTGGCCCTCAATTGGCTGCGAACACTTCCGCTCAACGGAGTACAGCTGCATTGCGCCCACCACCCTGTTCTGGACGGCGCTTATTCCGACCAGGAGCAACCAATTTTGCTTGGGGTCTGTTCGGTAATTAATAATCTGGCAGCCATGCAATGATGAATGTCTATTAAAAAAAAAACAACTTAAAATAGTAAATTGGAGATTGTGGTTGGCAAATAAATTGAAACAAACTTACCCTTACCACACAGCAATATTGTATACTGTAAGGTAAGAAGGGTAAGTTCAAATTCAATTTAAAATTTTAAATTTTAATTCTACACACATGATATTAAAATCCCTTTTTCCACTCTAACAAACGCGAAATTTAATACCAAACAATGGACAGGGCAACAATAGGAAGGTCGTTGGAAACTGACCTGTCGAACATCATCACGGGTGTTGAATCACCTTCCATGGACCAGTGATAAACGGCCGTTTCGGTTACCAAGGCCAGGGTGTTCAGCGATATCCACTTCCAGAAGATGACGTCGTCCGTCATGGTGTGCGCCTTCATCTTCGACTTCATCTCGATGTTGAATATTTGGAGCGTTTTTTGAGCTGCTTCGAACGAAACGTTTGTGAGTGCGGGTTTTCGGTCGGGTCGTTTGGGAGACTTTGGGCTTACCTACCACCCCCGCTTTTCCCTTCAGCGCGATGACCTTCGAGGCGGGGTTCATGATCGCGCTTTCCGCCGTTATCGGCCGCCGTATTGGGTTCGTTGGGTCGGCCATGTCGATGATGACCACCTGGGACGTTTCGCCGACCTTTTCGCGCACGCAGATGAACTTGTCGCTCTCCATCGTGAGCGTCGCGAAGGATATGTTTGCGACATTTATGCCGATGGACGTCAACTGGCAAAAAAAAACGCATAAAAATATATATTATTTTAATTTATTTTAGACGATTGTAGAACTAGTCTACTTCCAAAAATTTTACAATAAACCCAAAAACAAATATTTTACAAAAAATACTACGAGTTTAGAGCAAGGTGCCCAGCACGTAATTTGTAACAGTGTCGTGGACGTTTACGGTTTCATTTAATTTTTTTACTTATTTAATTCGTTCGGGGTATCAACTTCCATTCATTTTTATATTCATTTTATTTACGTGTACATTCATTTCATTTTATATTCGCTTCAATTCAAAATAGCAACAAAAAAATCCAATTTTTTTTAATATTTAACAAAATTATTAAGAATGTTTTTTTCAAATTATATAAATGAGCCTAGTGCCTAGGTACTAAAATTTAAAAAAGCTAAAATATTACAAATTTTAATAATGATGTTTTTGTAATCAAAATGTTGAAAATTAATTTTAAAAAATAACTAATATTTTTTTTAAATAATTTTTGGATAACTTTGTTCTTTTTGAATATTTAGACATTTGCTGAATTAATTAATTAATTAACAATTAATTTTTTTAATTAATTAGCATTATTTGTATAAAATGGACAAAACTTTACAACTTTCATCTTAACAACATTAAAAAAAAACCAAATTCAAAATTTTTTTTACATTTTTTTGAAAATTTAATTTTTGGATTTTTAATATTTTTAATATTTTGTAAGCATTTAATTCAAACTATTTCAAAGCAACAATTTTATTTTCAATAAGGCGCATTTTCTTTAATTCATATATTTGAAAATTTTACAAATTTTATTTCTTTCAATTATTTATCAGTTTTACACAATCCATTTTTTTAATGCTCGAAAAATTACAATTTTCAAAAAAATCCTAAATATGTCAAAAATTTAGACATATTTTAAATTGTTAAAATTTGTCAACTCGTTTTATTTTTATAAATTTTATTTAAATACTCTAAAATCAACGTAAAAATTCTAAATATCAATTAAATAATTTTCATAATTTGACAATTTTGCTAATTTTCAAAACACAAATAATAACATTTTTCGCCTTGCAGAAAATGTTGGCACATTTGATTATTAAAAAAAATCATTCAACCCAACCCAACCCAAAAAATACGAAAATGTTTTGAAATAAAAAATATCAACAATTAAAAACAAAATTCGAAAAAAGATCTAAAAATGTCAAAATTAACTTTTTATCCATGAATTGTTTGAAAATGTGATTTAATGGATCTTTTGGAATATTTTGCACTATAATTTTTTTCAAATGTTCATAAAATGTAAATTTTACGTTTTTATTTTTTATCTTTTGAATTGCTTAAAAAATTAATTTATTGGCTCCTGAAAAAGGCAACAATTTTTACGTTTCGGGCTTTGAAAATGTAATTTTTTGCACAATTTGAAATGAATCATAAAAAATATCAAACAAAAGGATAATACCACTTCATAAAGATAATGTTCTAAGTTTGTTTCTCGTATCCTAGCCTTGTATATATAAAAAAAACAATATAAATAGATTGCTTAGTTTTCATTTTTAATTTCACGTAGATATTTACTGGGGAATCACAAAACTTATTATTAATAAATCGCAAAAACATTCTGTATTTTTTTAATATTATATATAATTATAATTTAATAATACATAAACTACATAGAAATTCATATTGAATTGTTGTTTCTGGAGTTTATTTCGTTTGTGCATCTTTTTTATCATTTGCTTCGTGTCATGACTTTTCGTTAATAATCTTGTTTTTATTCATGTCAACTAGCTGTCAAAGCTCTTCAACAACATTGAAGGAAAAAACGTAGCTGGGCTAGCCCCATAGATTCCGAAATTTTTGGAAAGCGCTAATACAAAAAAAATGTGTTTGACCAACGTGCCAACTTTCCCATCAACGTCAACTTTTCGTTACAAAATACACGTGCAGATATCTTATTCGGACACAATACGCAATTCTATTTATAATGACTAACTGTGGTAAAATCTTCCAACAATTCCACAGTCAAATGGGGAAAATTAAACACTCAAGTACTCAAGTTCTGTTATGTACTGACGTAGATGCAAAGTAAAACAAATCGATACAGAACTCGGTTCACATTTGGCACAATACTCATTTTCGTTCTATATTTTTATTGATTGGATATCCGCGTTTCTACTTCCGTTCACAAACGTGTAAATAAATTAATAAAACAATCCCCGAGATTCGATAACTAAATCGATTAACGCCACGGGCCCCTACGTAAGACGAAACGCCCCCGCAAAATCCTCGCAAACTGTCAAAATAACCGGCGTAATTGGAACACGAAAACGAGGCGCCGTAATTAATAGATCGCCGGCTGATCGTTACTTGCCAGCGAGCAAAGTCGCCTAAAGGGGCGGTATCGCGAAATTTTACCTGCAGGTGCTCCTGGAAACGTATCGGCAGTATTTGCTGCGTCATGTTGCTGGTTTCGCTTCAAGCAACCACAGCCCGGAACTGAAAAGAAAAACACTCGATCAGCGCCGTTTGCTCGCAGACTTTCTTTGATGGAATTTGCGAGGACACTGGTATTCGCGTACAACTTGACAGACCGCACGGAACGAAATGCAACCACCCAAGATGGCCGACGCCGCCCGATCTTTGTGTTCCTACGCGCCGGTGTTTTCGCGACGGTTCGGCGTTAAATGGACGCCGTTGGGCCACGATAGACGACGGAGGCGTCGGATCGGCGCGTCCGCGACCTGCGGGAATTGATTCGGCCCGATTTTCGGCGGTTCGACGGGGTACTACTTTTCGTGCCACTTGGCAAACACCAACGCCACTGTTTGGATTCTCGGCCTAGCTGTCAATTCAAAACATCGTCTTTGTTGACGACATTTGTGCACCGTTTCAACGCCGAAATGTCTTATTTAAAACTAACCAAAGAAAACTTGAAAGGTATATGCGTAAATAACAGATTCATGGAATCAATAAGCATTGTCAAGCATTAAACCGATAAAGAAGATAATCTCAATTCATGCAAATTCCCAGAGATTAAACTACAATCACTGATGATTCATAACCTGTTTGATTCATCTTTATTGATTAATAAATTTTACATGTCCGTTTAAAACATAAACAGTTTATTTTAAGTGTTAACTGTTAATTTAAACAATCAACGTATTTCGTTGCAAAGGAATAAAAAAAAATAAAATAGCTTTAAATAATTTTTATTTAAAATCCATATATCACAACCCCCGCACCTGCAGTGCTACCAGCCTATTTTCACACAATCTTAAGCAAACGTCGTCATTAAAATCATCAAGTCAACACGGTAGATTAGATTACCGAAAATTGCTTTTCATTTGCTATAGGTTGCCAGCTTCAGATCTGATTAGATTCTCAATTTTCTTTTGCTGCAATTGGCAGCATTGTTAACGGCCATGTTACAAACAGTGCTGCCGTTTTGTACAATTGTACTAAATATAATACATTCAGGCGCGGATGCAGGGGGAGGCAATGGGGGCAATTGCCCCACCCTGACTTACGACCGACGGACTTTATTTCAACCAAATTTAAAATTTTAAAATCGTCATAAGGACATCACTACCTGTGTACAAGAATTATTTTTTTTAACGGAAAGAGAACCTTATTCAAATTTATTACATGGATAACAAACTAAAATGTTATAATTTTTTTTAACGAATTTTCTGAAAAAAAATCGTTAAAACCACACAAAAATATCCCCCCCTGAACAAAATCCTGTATCCACGCCCGAGTACATTTTAGTTATATTTTATGACAATTTAGTACATTTTGACTATTTTGTATTCTTCATTATCAAATTTATAAATAGAAATTTTATTTAATTATTCATCTTTTTTTGTAAAGGAGACCTATACCCACGAACATGAGAGAAAATGATCGCCATCTATTGACTAAGAGCGTAATTATCTACATACGCCTCAGATCTAGCGTTCTATAGTATTTAGTTCGTAAATTCTTTACACGGCAGGCTAGCTGGTAAATTAGAAAACTGCCAATGAGTCAATCCGGTTAATCCCCTAGGTGCTAACAAAAGCAGCCGAACAAAAAATGAAAATAAAAAATCTACAACTTTGCATCATGAAAAATGTAAACAAATGCAAGGAATAAAAATATATATATATTTCCACGATAAACTGCCAGAGTCCCCCCCCCCCCACGTTACTACAAAAGTAGGTGATAAATGCAAAACAAATGTCAAAATTTGTAAAAATGTAAATTTTTAATTTGGGGGTGGAGGCAAAAGGACCACGCATCGATAATTTCACATCAACAAATATTTACTGTGGATGACGTACAATTACGGGGGGGGGGGCTGAAAAACTTTACAAATCCGGCAACATGAACGATTTTATTTTCTTCACGCTCCTTTCGCTGGGCCTCGTCATCAAATGTTTACCAAACATCGTAAACATCATATCATCCAAATGCATCGTAAACACAGAATTTTGCTTCAGCAAGACTACAAACGACAAACCTTCAAATAAAGTAACCTAAAACATCGAAAAACTTACTCTTTAACTTCGATTCTTTCGTAACCACTTGAAACGTAGCCTTGGTTTCCAAGACCACGATGCCATTAATACCGACATAACTGGGCGTAACGGACCTCATGACAGTGATCTCCGCACCGACAAACTCAGACTTGCTCAAAACCACGTTGAAGCTGTTATAATCTACATCGGTGTAATTAGGCACCCGTTTCACCAAGTCCAAGTTCTCGCGCATGTACGCCTTCCACATTTTATTTATCGGGAGCACCTTTTCGTAATCCCAGCCGGCGCGCGGCAGCTTCAAGAGGTTTAATTTTTTTCTTTCGTCGCGCGTCAAGTGTTGGTTTTTCTTCGTGCGCCGATTGCGTTTCTTGTCGTCCGTCGAGTGCTTCTCGAGCACGAACTTCCATTTGAGATCGCCGTCGAGTTTGAGTCTGTCGGAACTCGGCAGGTCGCGTTTCAGGGTGTCTTTGATGTATTGGGCGGCGTCGTCGTCGTCTAGATCAGGTCCATAATTCGGAGGTAAAGTTGTGTTTACGTCTTCGAAAAAATTGCATTAGTACTGAGTACTGAAGGGAAGAATCAGAGTCTTACCTGTGGTAACACCTGCCATTTTTAAACACAAGGTACTATTTGTAAACAAACATTTGTTCTGTGACAAACATAACCTGCTTCACCGACCAGTCTTGACATCTACTTCTACCGGATGTCCAAAAATGATTTACATCTAGTATGCTTTGAAATTCCCATGTAAATTAAAATATGCCTCACTAACGCAATGCTGCTATGCTAGTAGAGGGAGAATAACATAACCTCAATAATCTTTGTTGATGGCGTTTGGTTAAGGAGTGGTTATTGTTTATTTTTAAATTGTGGCCTCTGTAATAAAAACATTTTTTTGCAAAGTGTACATTTTATATGTTGTATTAACAAATTTAATTAAAAATTTGAACTAAATTAGTTTACACTTTAATGACAGGTGAAAGTTGACAATTAATGAATGACAGCTATGTATAATGCAATACAAATAACAATATAGCGGAACATGAAAATTTACATGCAGGAAAATTTCACAGGAAACTAGATGTAATTCTTTTTCAGACACTCTGTATATTAGTATACTTGATATTGCAATTCTTTGATTTATATATACTACGTAATATGATGTATCCCTGAAATTTTCTATTAACAGCGTAAAAATTACTATTGTGTGAGTGATTGAAGTATCGAAAGAAATATCGGTATCACATCGCAAGTAACCTATATTACCGACTACACCAGGGATTCCCAAACTATTTAGCGCAAGAGACCCCTTTACCAAAATGAACTGATACCTCAGACCCTTGTATATTTATATACCAGGCTCAGACCCCCATAGCCAAATTACTTTCAAAATCCTATCTCTAGTTTTTTTCCTATTGATACTAAATACTTACCAATTTAAAAACTTTGCGGTTGATTTTTAATGAAAATAAAACAATGCACCAGAATATTATTAAAATTAAACATTTCTTGAATATGTAGTTTTGTTGTGTTTGTATGACCTCGATTGCACACTCATGAATCAAATAATTATGTAAAATGCAACATGCCTTTGTATTAATGACTGCATCTTGATTTAAGTTTATTGGGTTTAGTAACACTCTAAGTCCATTAGCCGAAAGCATTTTTTTTATAAATTTCTTGCTCTACTCAATCAATAATAGAATAAGAGGTATGTTCTAATTTTCTAATTAGCTAATATTTTTAAATGGAGAATTGCAAAGAATTTAATTAATGATACCTAGGTCTTGCGTTTACAATCACCAACTGTGCCACAACATGTGACAGCATTATTTCTGGAATCCTTCTCTTATGTTGTCTTTTCATACTATAATCGGATTCATGTGGTTGTAATTGTAATTAAATGAGTTATGATATTTTATAAGTATAATTGTATTATTTTCTTTTAACTCAGAAAATTGAAAACATTATTATTATTATTATTACTATTAGTAGCAGTAATAGTAACATTTGTATGAATTGTGGTGAATTAGTCAATTGCCTTGGACGCACGTTGGCTCTAAGATACACAGATAACGCTAGCGTCGAGTCGACCTGTTTCACGAGATCCCCCAGCTCTTCGGAACACTCGAGCTTGTCCTCCTTTAGCCACTTTTCTAATAGCTGCTTGCAACCCTGCAGCAGTGCCGCTTTGCACAACACCAACGATTCGTAGCTGCAATCACATTGAAATAAGTACTTAAAATAAGGCGCATTCGACGAGGATGTACCGGTTTAATTGTCCCTGGTCGAGGAGGATTCCAAAATATTGCATGAGCGGGGTGTTTTGTCCCGGAGGAGTTGGAACCTGTTGAAACATCTGGATCGTCGCAGGAGTTCTCAATATGCCTACAAAATAATAAATCAGTTATAACTTGAAAAAAAATTTTTTTTAACACAATTAGACTTCGACTTATTATTGGAGATCATAATTATCGTATTTGCAGTAGAGACATTAATTAGGCACTCGAATCTGTTCAACAATTTTATTCTTTGCATTTTTATTTAATGAGTATTATATAGAATGGTAACTATTAAAATGAGAAATCCATCATTGATTATGTTCTATCAAGATATATTGAAAAAAGTTAAAGACAGGGATCGTTTCCTGGAGCAAAAGAAAATAAAAACGATAAATAGTAGAAGAAAGATAGAAAAAATATAAAAATACTGACAAATAGGCTCAAGTAAGCATATAACATCCCGGGATATAATTCCTGTGACTTCAACTGAAACGATGGAATTCTGGTTTTACTAGCAAATATTATCAATAGATTGTGCCATAACAATCAATAGAGTTATTTACACAATTGAACATATTAACATTAGTAGAAGAAACTGATGATTACTTTTGCAACAAAAAACTCCAAGTTGTAAAAGTATCATTAACTATGACATCTCAAATGTAAACAAATAAATAAGTAAATAAGTCGAAAGAATCCTCTAATATCAGATTGTTGAAATTTTGATTTTCAAAATGTGTTTTATTCATTTTGTGTCGTGAGTCAAATAGATGAAGAAATCGGTACATTAATGTAAATACAATAAAAGCGAATACTTGTGTGTGGAAACATTTTGAATCATTCTGCACGAAAAAGGTTTACTCACTTAATATTTCTATACCCTAACCAGCCGAAATCTTTAAAGATTTTGCCTTTAATATGAAAAAGCAAGTCAGTGGAATAGAATTGTCAAATTGGCACAGGAAAAATTTCACAAGGAATTTGGACCAACTTTCGAAGACAACTGCAAGTCTTTGGTGAGAAAAGAAAAATTCGTGCTGCAATTTTAAGTGAAGATGAACAGAACCAAATCATAGCTTTATGTGATGAAGATACTCCCGAAGGGTTGCAAAGGAAGTATTATGATATAGTAGCATTGGAACTGGCTTGGCGGGGTGGTTAAGCGGCAGTGTGAAATAGGAAAGATAGTTTTGGTGCACATACAGGACGAATTGTTTATAACTCAATGTTTAGTAAAACTTGGTTGAAAATAAAATCAACCCGGATGTCCAGTTAGGTATCATCATCGGTGTTAGGAAAAGCCGATTAAGTAAGTTCACTTAATCCATATAGCCTGCCTCTAAGCTTTCATATAATAATTATTACATGAAACAGTGACTTATTCCTATGGTTGAATTTGTATTACCTTTTGGGGCATTTACAGCTACTTTAGCCGCCTCAACATACTGCGCATTTTGAAACAGTATCTGGAACTTGCCGATGAAAAGATCTTCCGCGCCAGCCAAGTTATTTCGCACAGCCAATCGCATAGCCAATTCGGCATTGTGCAAATCAGTGTTTACGTATCGTATCACTTTGTTTTCATCTAGAGATACTGATAAAACCTGACCTTTGCGATTAACACCGATAATGCCGCCGGTGGCTTCGTGTGGCGAAGTAACAAAAATCGTCTCGCTGGAAATCCGATTCATGTATATGCAAATGCCGCTCTCTATATCGTACAAATGAAAGTATCCGTATTTTGTGATCAAATAAATGATATCGTATTTTGCGGAGACCTGCATGGCCATGGGGAAGTCGCCGTGGGCCTCGGGTGGGAAAAACACTTCGGCGATCTTCGTGGTGAAAGGTTGGTTCCCAGTCGGGGTTTGCCCGACCTCGATGATGCGTAATTTTCCATCCTCGACCGTCCGGACGGCGAAGCAGAACAGGGTCGAGGTTTCGTGGTTTCCTTCCATCTTGAAAGTGGCAAACGAAGCCGTGTGCCCCTCGATCGGCTGCGAACAATTCTGCTCGACGGAGTGCAGCTGCATTGCGCCCACCACCCTGTTCTCGACGGCGGCTATTCCAACCAGCAGCAACCAATTTTGCTTGGGGTCCGTTCGGTAATTAATAATCTGGTAGCCGTCCAACGATGAATGTCTATTAAATTAAAAAAAAATTAAAAAATTAATTTAAAATTTAAGGGCAACAATAGAAATGTCGTTGGAAGCTCACCTATCGAACATCATCACGGGTGTTGAATCACCTTCCATGGACCAGTGATAAACGGCCGTTTCGGTTACCAAGGCCAAGGTGTTCGGCGATATCCACTTCCAGAAGATGATGTCGTCCACCATGGTGTGCGCTTTCATCTTCGACTTCATCTCGATGTTGAATATTTCAAGCGTTTTTTGATCTGCATCGAACGAAATATCTGTGAGTGCGGGTTTTTGGTGAGGTCGTTTGAGATTTTGGGCTCACCTACCACCCCCGCTTCTCCCTTCAACGCGATGATCTTCGAGGCTGGGTTCATGATTGCGCTTTCCGACGTTATGGGCCACCTTATTGGGTTCGTGGGGTCGGCCATGTCGATGATCACCACTTGGGATTTCTCGCGCACGCAGATGAACTTGTCGCTCTCCATCGTGAGCGTCGCGAAGGATATGTCGGCGACATGTATGCCGATTGACGTCAACTGGTGAAGAAAATCAATTTAGCAACAATAAACTCAAAAATAAAAACATTTTAAAATTTTAAAATTAAAATCCCCTTAGTGGCTAACTTAGAATATGATATTATTGGTGTTTTGAGAGAAGAAAATATTGGGGTTGGAAATTGGAATAACTCTACGCGATGACACTAATAAGCTAAGTTTTTACTTATCAGAAAAAGTTTTGAATTTGTCTTCAATTTGTGTTTTGGATTTGTTTGATTCTGTTTCGTACTTGTTTTTTACTTTAGGTATGATGGTATGTACCATGTCCAGAAGTTATTTCAATATTTGAAACAGAAGATTTTGAATATTTGAAACTGAATTCGTATCTTTGGATTCCTCACGATTCCTTCTGGAAAATAAATATTATTTCATCGCCTTTTGCAGTTTTCAAATGAAGGAGTACCCAATGACAAAAAAAATCAAACAATTTTTATTTCGTACATACGTTTTATATCTTACGATTATTAATTTGAATTAGATGATGTTATGCAACCAAAACGACATGGCATTATTAATGAACTACTTCTTGGCGTTGTCTCTGATGTAAATGGTGTTTCAATATAGATAAAATATTGTACTTTTATAGAGAGAGTAATAAGAACGATTGTATACGTATATTACGAGTTTTACATTTTTAAACATTTCTAGCCTGGATTTTTTAAAATAAAATGAATGCAATATGCAACACAGAATACGCACAATTCTGAACTAGGAGGGGGAATGTAAAATATTACCTGTTATGGAGTCTGTATGACCCTACGTTATAAAAACAGACGCATATTGTGATATCATATTTGATAGATTTTTTTATTTATATCAATTTTAAATACAATTTCATGAAAAAATATACCAACTATGACAAATCTAATTTTATTCCATTAATTCAAGACCACTTAGATCACATTGATCTAATGAGGCTTTCTAAATTTGTAATACTACTTGTTTCAATGCGTAATCATCTAAACAATAATTGAAAACCCATCTGGGTTGTTCCGTAGATACCAAACAATGTACATATTTTAGCTTACCAATCTGTGCTATTATCTCACCTGAGGCGGAAGCCGAAATTACATCCTGTGATAAAGAACGGAAATAACGTGACTGAATGTAATTGAACGAAAATACTGTGCTTTTTGTGCATAACTTGCTCCATAAATTATTTCCTATTGCTGTAGAAGCGATCTAGAAGAATCACTTCGACCGAAAAGACTTACCTGAGGATGGTAATTATGACATTGCCGAAACGTCGGAACAACCCCTACAGGGAAAATTCTATTTTACATGCCTAAGTATACTGAAACCAACAACTTAATAATAACGAAACTAATGTGCGAAATATTACCTGTAGGTGTTCTTGGAAAAGTATCGGCAGTATTTCCTGCGTCATGTTGCTGGTTTCGCTTCAAGCAATCAGTGCATGGAACTGAAAATAATCACTCGGTCCGAGTAGTTTGCTCGCAGATTGAATTTGCGAGCGAGGACACTTATATTCGCGTCAATTTGACCGACCGCATGGAACGAAATGCAATCACCGAAAATGTATGTTCCAGGTTTCGATTGTCAGACGCCATTTTTCTTATCGTTGTTTAATTGCGGTTACTGGTAGATTGGAACTAGTTCTATCTAATTATAGCGCGTTTTAATATTTAACACGGAGGAAAGGACATATTGTTACAAAAATATATAGAATTAAATGAAAATAGTCACTAACTAAACGTAATTTTTTATAGGTTCTAGCTTTAATATCTTTAGACCAAAGAAGCTCACCGGGACAGAAAGAAAATGAAACATATCGAGGAGTAAAGGACACTAAAAGCAACACGAAAATAGGACGAGCCCTTTTTTAGTTTAGAAACGGGACGAGTTCAAAGTCGCAACACTGCGATTCGCAATAACATTTTTCGAATTTGTACGCCGCCAGCTTCGAAACCGTGACAGATAGACATATGCTATCCATGCGATTTCGTTAGCAAATTTAATTATCTACAACTTTGTTTTTATATATTTTCACTGCGTTCGCTGACGGGCCATCGAACGATACAAAGTTACATCGCTAACCAAGCGAGATGCTCCAAACTAATCGTTTAAAACTCGCACTTTTGCACATTGAATGACGTAGTGCGATGCGTCTATACTACGCGTCATTTGGCGGTTCGTGGTTATTTTTAATGATAAAACTTAGTTCAAATTTATTGTAGATTCAAATTGTAAACTTATTGTGACACATCGGTAGATTAATTAATTGGTTAGATTAATAACGAAGCGTCGCGGCGGATGCAGTACAACGACCTAATTAGGTAAACTAGTTGCAGAACGACGCGTAAGGAATTAATTTAGGCGGAAAGAGACCGCGATACGGGCATAAATACTCACGTACTATTTGTAAATCACACCACTGTTTTTAATCCAGCAAGTTCTAATAAGAGAATTAGACGGTGGCCATAAATACACTTAAGCAGACACGTAAAATGTGAAAAGGGTTCAAGGAGCACTCCATCCAGCTCGAATAAGAGCTGGATGGAGCACAAGGTACTTGAATACTGGCAGGAGTGCCAGGGAATGATACATTCCAAGATAGTACTGAAGGGCCCATCTGCTGCACGTACCAGGACACTGTTGGGTTTGGGCAGGAAAGACCTGCACACTCTAACAGCGTTGGCTAGTTGGGATAGCCGACTAAGGCATCACATACAGGAAGTGGCTGAGGCCACCGAGTGCCGACTATGCCTTGAAACTGAGGAGACAGCAGAGCACATGTGCCTGCCCCGCCGAGGACAAAATCAGGCTTACAGTCTTTGGTGAGACAAAACTGGAGCTGATGAGAAATCGTAAAATTGGTCAAAATTGGCTGATCTCATCAGACCACTACACATGTGTTGAACGTACATCAAGTCATGTACGCATGAGTGACAATGAGTTCGTGTGTGAGCATCGACGCTACCATTGCAGAAATGGTCAAAATTATAAAATTGTCTTATTAATAGATAGATAACTTATGAGGTAGTTTCGAATGCATTTTATATGACCAGCGGATCCCAATATTGGACTAAGGCAGTTAATCATTAAATAAAACTGTTTTAGTTTCACATAACCTAAAATTTTTTATATCATAATAAATGTTTTATTTCTTTAGGTCCAGTTGTACAATGCGAGTTTAAGATGGGTTTTACTTTACACCAGATTACAGAACAAAATGACATTGAATTATCACATAAACCAAGCTTTCTAAACCTAAACTCAAGTTGTGCTTGTACAAAAGGTACAAATGTATGGTTAAGTAGAAAACCGATCAGCTAAAAACGTGGATAACGAGATGTAATATCTCACTTAAAACTAAACTTTCTATGCATGCCACGAACATTGAAGAAGTAATCTTCAATGCTACTAGTAGCATGAAGATTGTTTACAGTATGATTTACATGAATTAATTTATAAGTTACTTTACCGAACGATGCCACAACATTAACAAAATAGGCATTCAAAGAAAACATTGCAGATCAACAAATTACAACGATTTCAGATGTAGGGGTGTGTATCCATCAACAATGAGGTATCCATACGTTCTTCCTTGATCGTAATCTCATTGTGCAGATTTATAGTTTCCACTGAGTTGAATTCATCTTTAATGACAGTGTACATGGGATTTTTTGCATCCGTTGACGGTTCATTGGTAATAACTGTAAATCAAAAATGAAATAATTTCTAAATTAGTAAATTAATCGACTGGATCATTTTATTACATCTTATTTTATTTAATTTTTGTTTTTCTATATTTCTAAGAAAAAACATTAAATGATTTTGTGTGTATTTGAGTTTTAATTTTCAATAATAATAATTATTTCTGTACATATGTACATTGTCGTACATCATCATACTAAACAGTCGTGTAATTTATATTAAGTAGACAAAGTGGTACAAAATAAAAAATTACAAAAAACAACACAAATAACAAATGTTATATTAGGCAATGAGCATAAGTGAAATTGAACATGAAATCCTTACCATTCTTGTCCTCCATCTCGTCCTTCTTTAGGAACGTACTAATCTCTTCCTTAACCAAGAGTTTATTGTTGATTTCTTCTGTTGTAATTGTTGATGCAATATAAGGAAAATTTCGATAAGACTCTTCCATGCTGTCCTCAATATGCGTTTTCACGTGTTCCAATAACATTTTCCTTTCTTTGAAATGACCATCGCAAATTTTACATTTATAGTTACTTGTTACAGCGTGCGTTTTCATGTGCAGCATTAAATTTCGTTTGGTCGAGGTGCATTTCTTGCAAACTTTGCACTCGTGGGTGTGAACCTTTCGCACGTGATTCAACAGCAGCTCTTCCGTCGCGAAATACTTGACGCAACTTTCGCATTTAAAACTTTTATCGTGTATTTTGACGTGGCGCGAAAGGTGCTCCTTCCTTAAAAACCCCTTCCCGCATATCCCACATTTGTAATTCCTTTCGCGGGTGTGCGTCTTCGCATGCTGCAGCACGCACTGTTTCGTCGTGAACCGCTTGTCGCACACCTTGCATTTATAATTCGTCTCCCTGGCGTGTCGTTTCACGTGCACCGACATATAACGCTTTGTCGCGAAGCTCTTACCGCAGATTTCGCATTTATAATTAGTTTCGTCGGTGTGTATTTTCAAATGCCGCAGCATAGTTTGGTTCGTCGTGAAGCGTTTGTCGCAAATTTCGCACTTGACTTTTTCGCCGGAGTGTGCCCTGACGTGCTCCAACAAGCACTGCTTCGTCGAGAGGAATTTGTCGCAGATCTCGCATTTAAAATCCGTCGTGGTGTGTCGCTTCACGTGCTCCAGCTTGTAACGTTCCGTCGCAAAACACTTGCCGCAGATTTCGCATTTGAAGTTCTTGTCGGTGGTGTGCGCCTTCACGTGTCTCAAAAGATGTTCGTTTCGAACGAAGCTCGTGCCGCAAGTTCCGCATTTATAGTTCTTCTCTCCACTGTGTCCTTTCACATGTTGCAACATGCATTGCTTCGTCGTGAAGCGTTTCTTGCAAATTTCGCATTCGTAGTTTTTCTCACCGGTGTGTCTTCGCATGTGCAGTGACTTGCACTGCTTCGTCGCGAAGGATTTGTTGCAAATTTCACATTTATGGTTCGTTTGTCGCGTGTGTGCTTTCACGTGCTGCAACATGTAGCGTTTCGTCGTGAAACATTTGTTGCAAACGTGACACTTGTAGTTGCGTTCGCCGGTGTGTTTTTCCGCGTGTTCCAACATGTAAAGTTTCGTCGTGTACCGCTTGGGGCACATTTCGCATTTGTACTTTGCTTTGAGGGCGTGCGGTTTTGCGCCGGCGGCGTGTTCCTTCGAATGTCTCCTCAAACCGAGCCTGGATGTGAAGCGGTTGTCGCAAAATTCGCATTTGAACCTCCGTTCTTTGGCGTGAGTTTCGACGTGTGTCACCAAGTGTTGGTTCGTTACGAAGCACCGCTCGCAAATTTCGCATTTGTAATTCTCCTCAGTGTGCGCTTTCATGTGCCGCTGCATGTATTCGCATGTCGTGTAGCATTTGTCGCAAATTTCACATTTGTAACTCTTTCGGCTGAGTAATGTTTTGCCCTGGCGAATTTTTCGCGATTTGAGGCGCCTGAAACAAATTTTGCACTTGCATTTTTCGTTGTGTCTCGCGTTTTTCAAATTACCGGTTGCACGATTCTTGTAAACGTCGCAGCTTCGTTTGCTTTGCGTTGATACTGATTCTTTGCTAATTTTACATTCATTTGATGACAGTACATCACATTTACTTGCTTTGTCTTGCATCCACATGTCACGACGAGAAAACTGCACTGATTCATTGCCATCGACGAAATTCAACTTAATTTCAACATCGTTTGTGTCGAGTTTTATTTCGACGAGTTCTTCTTTTATAGCTAAAGCATCGGGTATTTTGTGGTCGATTTCATTGTGAGAATATCCATTGTACCGCAGTTTCGGGATCAGGTTCAGAAGTTCTGTTGGTTCAGGTTTGACATCAACAATCATGCAGTTAAAATCCAATTCAGCCTCCATTTTGTCTGCGTAAAAATCAATTATTATAAAATGTAACGTGATATTTAAAAACTAGGTAAACTAAAATATACAAACCTGCAACTGGGATCGACGATTTATTTTCTATCGACTGGTTATATATACATCGGTAATAATACAGGTCAATTTTGTAGCCATACTGTTAGGTAAATCGAAGTGCTTTCGAAAAACACAAATGGTGAAACAACTCCAACTCCAGCTCTAGTTGAAATGTTTATTTCACTTATTAATGGTAATGTACAAATACGACTTGATTTATTATGAATTCATAATGAGAATATGTAAATGCCACCGAGTAACTGTCAAGTAACTGTAACGAAAAAACATCTGTACGAGTTAAAATGGACACAAAACAAAACGTTTCAAAAAATACTAAAGCGATGGCCACACTATGCTTTTAGTTGCTGCATGACAGTTGCAGCGTCTTTTCGTGGCCACACTACGCATTTTAGTTGCATCAACCGAGATGCCGGGGAATAGAACATGTCCCAATTTGTGGAAAAAATGTACGCATTTCTAATCATATTTTTAGTAACTGTAGTAATGCCAACAGTTATTATATAAATAAAAAAGCACCATATCCCATAACGTAACCTCGAGATTCCTATTCGAGTTCGAGTAGAGATGATTTGAAATGTAAAGGACATAGGCGTGGCTAGGCGCACTAACAGCTTTTTGGTTCGGAACAGCCCATTAGCAGAAAACGGGTGTGATTGTCAAAGCAGTGTCGCGAGTTTTGTAGAACGTGCTTGCATTTGCTTCGAGTCCGCCTGAAATACCAGTTCGAGCCACTGGACTTTTCCCGCCGCGCAACTTGTTGATGACGTACATGTCCTTTACAGCCTGAAACTACTCTATCGACGTAGTTCTTGATGAATTGACGAAGACTGCTTTATCGAATCGAAGCACGTTGTCGGTACATAGTGTTTGTCTAACTTCGCAAATAGGATGTTGCTTGAATATACATAAAAACACGACGGCAGGTTACCTATTCAATGGCAAAATGACAAGAGCACAGTTTTATTTTTGTAGGTTGGTACTATAATTATTTTGACGTGTTTGATGCATGAACCTTTTTATGTGTGGCCACCACCGTATAATCACTTTAGGAGAAGTGGTATAATGTTAATGCCTCATTCGCCACGAGAGGCTCTGTTCTATCACCCGCCATCTTGGTAATTTGATTCGAACCGCCGCACAGTGTTCCGTTTGTCATATCTAGGTGGACAAAACCTCCAAATTGATTTTATCGTATTTTTGACACATTTATCTTTACTTCCTATTATAAATGTTAATAAATACTATGAATTTAACTTATGCGGTTTCGATTTGGAAAATAACCAATGATATTATTTGTAAAATGAGGGATAATTTGAATATATAATTGCGTTAAAGGTCAAATATTCTTAATTTCTACAGATATTCGGCTATAATAAGAACGTGATAATTAATACAACATTGGTGTGGATCATTTATTATAACACACATACAAATATACAGTGTGTTTCACTTAAGAGTGTAACACCCTCATATCTTTTTGTATTTTTAGTCCAATTTTAGTATTTTTTTTTCTCAAAAGTAGAATACCTATTGCTCTATTTACTCCCAAAAAACAATTGTCTTCTTTAAATGCAGAGCAACCTGCGATGGCAAAATAAACGGCAAAAATCAAGAAATCACATTTTTTTATCGAAAATATTTACTAGTAATAATTGATCACAATTGCCCAAAAACCCTAAATCCAAAATTTTATGAAAATTAAAAATGGGAAGCGACGCCAAAGTTCGAAAAACTCCTGCCTTGAAATTGAATACAAAGCTCCTGAAATTTAAATAAATATGGATATGCGAAAAAGTGCGAGATATAACGTTCACATATTTATGAAGTAAATAAAATACAACAGCGAATAGCCAAGTATTATCACGAAACCTTGACATACTCATAAAAAAAAACTCTACTGAATCTTCGCAAAGTATATATTTTTACTATTTTAAAGGTACTTACTATAAGACCATTTACGCATACTTTAAACAGCTTTATATGTCTATATTTTCATAAATAAATGTTCATCATACCTTCGGCTACTGGATCCATATAAAATTAACACTTTACACAATTACAAACAAACGAAACGAACGTATTTTCGTGAGCGAACAATCACCAGTATGGAACGATTCAATTGTTAGCTTATTGAAAACTGAACTTTGCACTATCACTGTGCCCTTATATTGCAACAAAACTACATGTTTTGTGAATTTGTGGGGTCCACACTATCTAACAGTGAAAATAACGGTTAATTTGTTAATTTTCTCGAAATTTAGATAATGAGTTTTGTCTACCTAGATTGCATTGATGGGAACACTGTGCGCCGCTGGCGTCTTCTCCTCAAGTCGCTGGCCAAAAGTGGGGACGGCAGTCGGGCTGCGCCGAAACATTTCGGCGGGGTTCGCCTCGCGAAACGGGAAACTTGATTGGTGTACGTGTATAGTCGACGTTATGGAGTTTATTTTTAGATCGCGAGTCGAAAGGCGAGCCGAACTCGCTTTCGGCCCAGCTCGACTGCCGTCCCCACTTTTACCCCTTTTTTGAGGGGAAGTGCTGGCGGCGGTTCGAATATGGGACCACTGGTCCCATCGTCTGCAGTTATTGGAGTTATTGCATTTACATAGGCGTGCTTCGTTGTATTGGTGTAAAAAAACTGTGGTGCTTTTCATTTGAATTAATTTTATTCGTAGTGTTTATATGAGGTGAGATATAAGGCTTGTCGAGATATAATCAGTTTCGATAACAGGAATTAAGTTCATGTTTGTTTCAGATTTGTTTTGATTTTTTGGACTTAAGCTTAAATTTTAGTGTCATAAATCTAGCTCATATAGGTAGTTTTCAAGTATTCCCTAAAGGTAAGAGATAACCAAAATGCTTTTGATATCATGCAAGTAATTTATTTTCAGATTTTTAGCCGAATTTTAATATTATATAGAAGGTAATTTTGGTATTCATCATTATATATGTACTCTAAAGTTTCTGATTTAGAATTATGGTTGGAGCAGTTTGTGCGGTGCACAGTTGCTACGACTGGGATCGTAGATGTCACATATTTCCTAATCCTGCAAAAAATATAGAGTTATTCAATAAATGGTTAGAAGCATGTAACAATCCAGAATTATTTAATACGCCACCAATGAAAGTATACACAAACCGAAGAGTTTGCAGGAAACATTTTTTACCAGAGCAATTTGGCCCTAATGATCGGCTTTTACGAACGGCTTATCCTATTGTGGAACTTTCAAGTAAGGACTACAAAATTGTATTATGATTTAATTGATACAGCAGTTGAAGTGCAATTGGAGAATGTACCCGCCGGGACTCCATTTCAATAAAATATTAGTCCTGAGATTGTTGAGGATTTTGGTAATTATATTATTTATAACTTAGTCTTTTAAAATTAATACATAATGCCATATAACTTACTGGTATAGGATTTGATAGAGGCATTTCCACATTTGCTTGGATTTTTTTTGTATTATACAAAAATTTACACAAAACATACTTTTATATTTTTGTTACTAGATAAATATGATGAGTCTTATATGAATGTTGGAGAATCTGATGATGTAATTGAAGTTGAAAGTGGCCAACGAACTCCACCAAAACATACTCAAACTGGTAATATATAATTTTGTTCATTATCTGTGTATTCTGTGTGTTTGAACAGGTATTCTCATGAGTATTGATGAAACCCGAGAATCCCATTTAACTCCTAAAGCAAAGTGCGTGTACAGGCAACTAAGAAAGGAGAAGGCAACAGGAGCCAAACTTAAAAAATTGCGCCAGTCATTTAAAGTCCGATTCAATAATGCAAAAAGGTGTGCAAACACAAATGCATTTTTGAAAATATCAGGGTTAAGCTCTATTCAAAATCATTTTTCCAATCTCAAGTAAAAAATGCTTTGAGGAAAAATAGAGGACGTCGCTACACCATGCAAGACAAAATTTTGGCACTGGCACTACAAAAGCAAAGTGGTAGTGGATACAAACTTTTGTCAAATATATTTGCATTACCATCTCGAGCCACTCTAACAAGATGCTTGCAATGTGTTATGTAAGTGATAGCTTCAATAGCTTGAGCACACACACACACACACACACACACACACACACACACATACACAGACTTCATTCGGAAAATAGTCACAATAGCTTTAGGCAAGGTTAAAACACATATCCGTTAAAATGATTACTATACTTCCTTATACATAAAGTATAGGAAAGTAAAAATTATTATTCAAGATTTAAAGCCTGTTATGGAATTTTCTTTTTTAATAACAACTAATAAGTTGAATTAAATAATTATTTTCAAATTTTGCGCGTTTCATTGCCTCATCCCCCGATAGATGGCGCGAACGTGATCCAAATATTTAACCTTGAGTGACGCTTCTGCTTAAGTATAGTTAGCTATGGTCACCGTATAATCACTTAGGAGAAGTGGTATATTGTTAATGCCTCAGTCGCCACGAGAGGCTCTCTTTTTTCACCCGCCATCTTGGTAATTTGCATTGTATTCACTTTATTCTCACCAGAGGCGCTACAAATGCAGCAAACATTCATGAACTCTACTTTACAGTGTAGCTCACGCCATCTTGGTCGTTACATGTGATTTCACTGCTTTTGCGGACAACTTCTACTCCCATATATAGTATATATGGTAATATATAGTATAATTTAAGGTCATAATATTTCAGCTAATATAAGTGGTTTCTAGGTTATTCGTGAAGTGTATTAAGGATTTATCAGTTTGGCGATAAACGGTGAGTTGACAATTATTCTGCTGGATCCATTTGATTATTAATAATAATCGAGTAATCGAAATAAACGCCTACCTAAAATAATTACATTAATACAAGAAGCTTAAATTGCTTAATGTTGACCAACAAGCAAAGTCCTAAACTGTCCTTCAATCTTATTTTTATTTATTTTTTTAGGATGTTGCTTTATCCTAACTTTGAACTTTCAAATGTAAAACCTCCATATGAAATGTTGCGCTACAATACCTACAGACGACCTTTCCAAACCTTTACCTAAGAAAGGGAGTTACGTTTACCAGTTTTTCCAGAAAATTTAACTCGATTATTATATGGTGGCCACCTTTGATGCCGCATCAAACATGCTGCAAGCTGCAACTTTGATGCAGCAACTAAAAGCATAGTGTGCCCATCGCTATAAGTTTTTTTGTGAATTTAACACCGAAGCAGACGTTTCCGACGAACTAGTTTTATACCGTTGGACTTGTAACGATTCCTACAACATAATAAAACAGGTATTTCGCCGTTCCGTGACGATTTTTTGTCATAAATGTTTATCTTCCGGGGGCCGTAATTCGGCCCTCCCTGCCGACCGCCAAAAAATTTCAACGGATTCTCATTTTTACACCTTTAATAAGCTCCCAAAAAAATCATCAAAATCCGCGACTACACCGTATTCGCACATCCACAACTTCCTTTTAACAAAAATTATTGTGAATGAAAAAGCATTAACCGTAATTAGAACAAAGTCTCTTAAAAATTAAAATTAAACAATATCAAAAATGAAATCTCACTTGAATGACCGTCATTTTTTGTTAAGCGCTTAGGCTGATATTTATGCTTGTACACTAAGAAAGGTATGTTTATTTAAATATTTTCCGCAGATAAAATGGAGGAGATTGATGTAAATGATTTCAACTCGATTGTCGAAGTAAAATCTGAACCGGTAGAATGTACAACTTTATTCCCACAATGGCAGCCTTGCTATTTATATTCTCCTGCTGATGTTGACCAAGAAGAAATGGAATGTGTCGCTACCGTGAAGGAAGAGAAATACGAAGTTTCACACATTGGTATTGCATTTGATGACATCAGAATTAAGTTGGACCTCAGTGACGAAGGAGACGATCCGTTGAATTCCGAATCAAGAAAATTTGCATTGCAGGAAATCAATTTACATGCTGAAGAAAAAAGTCAAGGTGACCTTGGTTCCACGATTTTTCAAAGAAAAGATTTTATGCGCCTCCCCAAAGGAATCTACAAATGTGACATTTGCATGAAATCATTCTCAACGGAGGAATTTCTTCAGAGACACATGAAAATGCACATCGGCAAAATTTATTACAAATGTAAAGTTTGCAACAAATGCTTCAAAACAAAACGACGTTTAGCACAACACACCAAAACACACACAGGAGAAAGGAATCATAAATGTGAAATTTGCGACAAATGCTTCACAATAAAACAGCATTTAGTAGCACATGCCAAATCGCACACCAGAGAAAGAAATTATAAATGTGAAGTTTGCGACAAATTCTTCACAACAAAATATACTTTAGCACGACACGCTGAAGAACATACAGGAGTAAAGAATCACAAATGTGAAGTTTGCGACAAATGCTTCACAATAAAACAGTATTTAGTAACACACGCCAAATCGCACAGCGGAGAAAGAAATTATAAATGTGAAGTTTGCAACAAATTCTTCACAACAAAACATGTTTTAGCACGACACACTGAAATACACACAAGAGTAAAGAATCACAAATGTGAAGTTTGCAACAGATGTTTCACAATGAAACATCATTTAGTAGCGCATGCCAAATCGCACAACAGAGAAAGAAATTATAAATGTGAAGTTTGCGACAAATTCTTCACAACAAAATATACTTTAGCACAACACGCTGAAGTACATGCAGGAGGAGGAGTAAAGAGTCACAAATGTGAGGTTTGCAACAGATGCTTCATAATGAAACATCATTTAGTAGCGCATGCCAAATCGCACAACAGAGAAAGAAATTATAAATGTGAAGTTTGCGACAAATTCTTCACAACAAAATATACTTTAGCACAACACGCTGAAGTACATGCAGGAGTAAAGAATCACAAATGTGAAGTTTGCGACAAATGCGTCACAATAAAACAGCATTTATCACAACACATCAAAACACAGTGGAGAAATATATTACAAATATGAAGTTTGCAACAAATTTTACACAATAAAACAGCATTTAGTAGCACATGCCAAAACACACAACCGAGAAAGAACTTACAAATGCGCAGTTTGCAATACGTCACACAAACAACACAATATATCGCAACATGTCGAAGCGAATTCGCTTTGACACGCTCGAATGAGCCGAACACGTGATATCTTGTATGCATACTGAGCAGAATTTCATGTTCTTTCCGAATATTGTTGTGTTTTTGGGTACAATCGTCTCTTTATGTCCTAATAGGAATCGGAAATCACGGATTATTATTTGACCATATTTATTGAATTTTGAGTATGAATTTAATGTGATTTATTAAGTATCCATCATCCCGGTTTGAAACACATGATCATTATCCCTTTACAAGTACTTTTTACTTTCATTTCATTATTTTACGCTTCAAACTGACAGCCATTTTTGTACCTTCACTTTGAACGGAAATCTTAGCGAACTAAACTCACAAACCCATATACACTTATACACGTAAATGCTCCCCAAAATCTCTTTTTTTTTGTATGTGTATCTTATGTGGATTTGCAAAATTAACTTTGCAATTATTGAATTTATGAACGGATGTTAATTGCAAAATACATGAAAATAAACATATTAAATGTCTATATTTTATTAATCAATTCCGAAACCTATTGTTGTAATAACAATTATTCAAAGATAAATAAAATTTGAAATCTCTTATTTCCGTAAATGTTCTCTTAATTGGTATCTTTTGTGCATTAGTTGTTGGAAATCTTATCCAAATATCAGCCAGTGTTCAAGAATCATAATTACATCTTGAACACATTTACGCACAGTGTGCGAGTCGCCTTCTTAAAGTACCTAATGAAGGCAATGGTAGGTTTTGTCACAATAATTCATTGTAGCCGTTGATGAGACAGGAAAATTTTAATTTTAGTGATTTTTTCACTGTGGCATTAGATCATTTGATAAATTTTGTGGAATTTCATTTCATTGCATTCATTTGATCCTGTAAGAAAAGTGAATGTAAGAGTTTTGTTTTTTTAACTTCTTCATCTAATTTTTATATTTTTAATCTTGCATTTCACACTTTCTATATGTCAAAAGTAATTTCTGATATGTTTCTTCATATTCCCTTTGCTCAGAGGTACTGAAATAACATTTGATTTATATCTTCATTTTCATTAAAAATATTCTCGGTTTAGATTATTTTGAAATTTAATACAAAGTGACAATATCAGTGAACCCAACCTACGCAAAAGTTATAAATATACATTATTTGATTAATCTATACTCTGTTTTTAAACTAGGAGGAGTGATTTAAATTTGCCGCACTAAAACCAAGACCTGTAATTGGCCAAAACCGAGTCTGTTTTACATAATGCTAAGTGGTTGCATTTCAGTTAACAGTTTTGTGCTCGTAATTTCTTTTTCCTTATTCCAAAAGTAAATAAATCGATTCTTTTCAGAACTAGCTGTTTCATATCGTGTATATTTTTAAGTATATATATTGTGTCCCATACAAGTTTCGCGTCAGTTTCAGTGTAAATATGGCTTTTCCATTTACTCCTCCTAGTTTGAAAACAAGGTATAGCAATAAGGTAAAGTTCCGAAAAGAGCTCCAAAAGTAAATAAATCAGTTCTTTTCAGAACTAGCTTCTTCATATCGTTATAATATCGTATAGGAATAACAAACGCTAAAAACTTGTAAAAACGCGATTTAAAGATATTGTACACTACGAGTAAACAACACAAATAGTAACATCATGGCAGAAAAGTACAACGTGATTCCTTTGACCAATAGCTACGAAGCGTATGGCCATGTTTTTGTAACGTGCGTTCAAGAAAAATCTTAATTTAGGAGGGCTCTGAAATTCAATTGATGCTTAAAGGTACTTTATCCACAACCAAAATGTCAATTTAATTTTAACAAGACGTCAAAAGTGAAAACTGCTTTTCTAATTAGAAATGGTTATCACAACGTAGCAGAAAGCAAAACTATTGGAATGCTATTTTCGAACAGGGCAAAAACTTGATGGTGTTTGGCATTATTCCATTCCTGAGAGCTTTACAGATTTCCATGAAGAATATATAATGTGTTTTTTGAGGTTAGAACCTCATCTGTCAACACTGACATTATTGTAGTTTCTTTTGGTTGTGGTTAAAGTAGCTTTAAACACCAATTGAATTTCACAGCCCTCCTAAATTAGGATTTTTTTTTGAACGCACGTTATATCCGTTTAACGAATAGATGTAAAAAAGGTGTGGTCTCCGCGACAATAGCCAGTTTCACACGCTACATACAAATTAAAAACACCGGAATGCAATCACGATTGCCGAATTTCGTAGTTGCGTATTTTGGGATTGAAAAATTCCACCAATAGACAACTTTTATTCAAACTTCGCGCACTTGTGTGGGCAGGCGCATAATTTTATATAACGGGTAAATGGGTTATAGTTAATTGTAGACCGTGGTAACACCACGGTATAGTATAGTTGTCTATGGGTAACACCTGTCAAAAGCGCCCGAGAACTAAGAGCGTGTTCCGATATCTACTGCAACAACTGAAAGCACTGCTGCTGTACACACTGATTTTTGGCAGTTCCGAAATGAATAAACCGTGAAGCAGTTTTGCAAAAAGGAACGCACATTCAGTAAAGAACAGCATAAACATAACCTAAAAATATCAAAGTTGCGATCTAACTGTCATTGACCGATCATTTTGTAATGGATATAACGTATTGTTTCGATAGTGGTGCAAGCAATAGTAAATGTAATTGCGGATAGTGATGAAAGTTCTTCAGATAGTGATGAAGAAATTATAGTTAATGTACTAACTGCTCGACGTAGACAAATACTAAGACCAAGAGTACAAAATTATATCGAAAATGTCATATCATTGTTATCTGATGCAGCTCAAAACGGTACGGGGTGCTGAGCTACCTAAACCTCATGTCTGTGTGGCATTCATCCCTGATGATGGGCCTGAAGAAAGGCTCACACCGGAGGTGGTGCTGAAAAGACTGAGAGTTAGCAACTGGGGTCTGCTCACGGAAGAGTGGGTTATACTGTACCGTGAGGTGTCAGGCCCCAGGCAGACATGGACATTCTCAATTGATGAGGTGTCCATGAAAGCTCTTGAGTCCATGGACTTTAGACCCTTCTTTTGCTTCGGTCGGATTCTATTCCGGCCGAAGGGGAAGCGGCCGGGTCAGGACACAAGTGCTGCAACTCCTGGGCCCTCTGGCGGAACACCGGCAACGGCGAAAGGTCGAGCTAAAGCGACCACCAAAAGTGTGCCCAGGAAAGAAGGCGGAAGCAAGATCGGCTCCGCAAAAGCTACTGCCGATGCAGCCAATAGGCCAACGGGTTACACCCGCGGGTCGGGCTACAAAGGCAAAACTCCTGCCTCTGGCAGGGGAGCTCCCAAAAAAAAGAGGGAACCCACCTCCCAACAGGGGGGGGGGGATATCCCCCTAAAAAGGGAACAAAAATAAGCCTGCAAGGACGGAGTAATGGCTACATCCGTCAAGTGCTTGCAGGCTAACCTGCAACATGCCAAGGCAGCGTCTTATCTCCTTGGCAAGCGCTTCCAAGAAGAGTGGATCGATCTCGCCTTCATTCAGGAACCCTGGGTGTCCAGCACGGGCAAGATCAGTGGACTGGGGAACACCTCTGGCAAGCTAGTGGTATTTAACACAGGATGCAAGCCTAGAGCTTGCATGCTTGTCAGAAAAGAGATACAATATTTTGTACTTACAGATTACTGCACCGGTGATTCGGTGTCAGTCCACATGACCATCCCAGTGGAGAAGGGCAGACTAAACATCGTAGCCTGCTCTGCTTACTTCCTGGGGGACAATGTGGAACTACCACCTCCTGCGGTAGTAAGGGACCTAATCTCCTACTGCAAGAGGAAGAATGCCCACCTAATTGTTGGATGTGATGCGAATGCCCACCACACGGTATGGGGAAGCACAAACATCAACAAAAGAGGTGAGTCGTTTAATTATTTCATAGGGGAGGGCCTAATAGTTAATAACGTTGGCTCTGAACCAACCTTTGTTACGAGAAATCGTAAAGAGGTACTGGACATAACGTTCAGCTCAAATTATTTGAGCACCAAGATACTTGACTGGAAAGTGTCTACTGTGCCCTCATGCGCAGATCATAGAAATATTCAATTTAGTATTGAAGTAGGTCCCCGACCTGTAGTGGAATATCGCGATCCTAAGAAAACGGATTGGGACGGATATAGGCGTTCCCTACGTGAACTTACAGGAAACGTGATCACTACAATGAATAATTGTGGAGAGATTGAGATAGCCGCGGACCAAATAAGGGAGGCGGTTGTCTCTGCCTACCATGAACATTGTCCACTCAAGAAGAAGAAAGACAATAGGAATGTCTCCTGGTGGAACCATCAATTAGGTAAAAGGAGAAGAGAAGTCCGACAACTTTTTAATCGGGCTAAAGAAACAGGCAACTGGGACCTTTATAGAAGCACTCTAACGGACTACAATAAGGAAGTACGCAGGGCTAAAAGAGAATCTTGGAGGAGGTTCTGCGAGGGGGTAAACGATACCCCTAGCAGCGCACGAATTCACAAGATTCTATCCAGAGAGCCGACACAGATGCTAGGGGCGATAAAACGACCAGATGGTACATTTACGGACTCAGGAAAAGAAACGTTAGAGATTCTGGCCCAAACTCACTTCCCTGATTGCCTGCTTCTGAGCGATGAAGTAAACGTCAGCCCGGTCCATATACGTCGAGACAAACGACCAAAAAAAGAGGACTGGGCGACGCTGAAAAAAGTCGTCTCATATGAAACGGTTAGCTGGGCGGTTAAGTCCTTCGAACCATTCAAGTCACCGGGAGGAGATGGTATCCTACCGGTACTACTGCAACAAGGACGGGAGACATTGACCCCGCACCTTGTTAGATTATTCAGAGCTAGTCTAGCATGGAATTACATTCCATCAAGCTGGACGGAGGTGAGGGTGGTATACATACCAAAGGTGGGACGAGTAGACCCACACCCAAAATCCTTCAGACCCATTAGCCTGATGTCCTTCATTTTGAAGACCTTAGAAAAGGTGGTTGATGGGCATATACGGAGGGAGGTACTAACGACTAACCCCCTGAATGTCCATCAGTATGCCTATCAAAAGGGCAAATCAACAGACCTGGCGCTGAACAACCTTGTCGGGAAGATCACCCAATCCCTAGAGTGCAAGGGAATTGCGGTGGCTGCCTTCCTTGACATAGAAGGAGCGTTCAACGCAGCACTACCTTTATCCCTCTGTAAAGCTGTTGCAGCGAGAGGGGTGGCGCCTATGGTGGCTGACTGGATAGGAGCTATGCTCAAGTCCAGAACAATGACCACATCATTGTGTGGAGAAACAGTAAGATTTAGGGCGATAAGAGGCTGCCCACAGGGAGGGGTTCTTTCCCCTCTACTGTGGACTCTTCTGGTGGACGACCTACTTGCTATTGTCAGCAGTTTGGAGGTCGACATACAGGCCTTTGCTGATGATATTGTTATTCTTGTAAGAGGCAGCGATGAAGCAATCATCTCTGCAATACTGCAAGAAGCGCTAAATGTCACGCAATGCTGGTGTGAGGGGGAGCAAGTAGCTATAAACCCTCATAAAACAGTTATTGTTCCATTCACCAACAGGAGGAAGCTTGAGAGTCTCAAACAACCCACACTGAAAGGTGAAACGATACCATTGGTAGAGGAGGCAAAATATCTAGGGGTGACACTAGATAGAAAGCTCAACTGGAACTCCCATTTGGAAAAAACGGCACAAAAGGCTAGACAAGCACTTTGGATGTGCCGAAGAATTTGTGGAAAAACGTGGGGATTGGTCCCCAAGCAAATGTACTGGCTATACGTGGTGGTTATTAGACCAATCATTACGTATGGCTGTATTGTCTGGTGGACTGTCTCCTCACGAAGGACAGCCAGAGTAACTACTACTGGATCTTCCTCCTTTGCATATTTTGCTGCAAAGTGAGGCCAGGAAGGCAACACATCGATTTCATAATGCGGAGATGCAAAGGCCGCAGACATTGGCCTTCATGCGAAACAGGCTGTTGCCCGACATTGAAGCGGATGACATCCTGGGGATGAGGGCTGATACAATGTCTACAACATACAGCTTCGGACTGCCCTACAAAGTCATATTTCCATCTCGTGACCAATGGGAGCGTAACCAAGTCGCCCTGTTACAGGCAGATTCGAGCTGGTTCACGGATGGCTCCAGAACAACTGAAGGAGCAGGAGCTGGAGTGTTCTGCCGCAAACCAAGAACTGGATTAGAGTTCAGTCTTGGTAGGCATGCATCGATCCAACAGGCAGAAGTCTATGCCATTGAAATGTGCGCACGAGAGCTATTAAAAAGCCCTTGGCAGCACAGGACGATAAAAAATTTTTCTGACAGCAGAACAGCACTGCAAGTCCTTGCCGACAATCAGTGTATACTGATGTCGGTCAGGGACTGCCGCGCAGTACTCTCTCAAGTAGGGAGAGTCAACAAGGTTAGCCTGGTCTGGATACCCGGACACGCTGGAATAGAGGGAAACGAAGCCGCCGATTCCCTGGCAAAGAGCGGGGCTAACCAAAAATTTATTGGTCCAGAACCGACTCTTGGGATTACAAGAGCCCTGGCCAGAAGCTCGAATAAGAGTTGGATGGAGCACAAGGTACTAAAAAACTGGCAGGAATGCCAGGGAATGAGACATTCCAAGTTAGTGCTAAAGGGCCCATCTGCGGCACGAACCAGGATACTGTTAGGTTTGGGCAGGAAAGATCTGCGAACTCTGACAGCCCTGGTTACTGGGCATAGCCGAGTTCAAGGGCATCACATGCATAGGCTGGGAGTGGCTGAGACCACTGAGTGCAGACTATGCTGTGAAACGGAAGAAACAACGGAGCACGTGATGTGTGCCTGCCCCGCTGGAGACAAAATCAGGTTCACAGTCTTTGGTAAGATAAAACTGGAGCTGGGAGAACTTGACAAAATCTCACCCACTAAAATCCTACTCTATTTAAAGAGAATGGGTATGGAGGGTGAACTATAATTAGTTGTGAGCCACAATAGACCCTTGCGGTCGCAGTGGAGGGGCGACAAACGCCCCACTCAATTATAACTAACTAACTATCTGATGCAGAATTCAAATCCCATTTTCGGTAATACATTATATTTCTCATTCAATGCATTAATTTATATGAATGATAAGTTTGTAATTTAAATGTTGCTGTTTTAGGATGAGGCGAGACACATTTAATTTTTTATTGAATTCAATTAGAAGCCTACTTGCAAAGGTCGTAGTCGACAATGTATTGCAAGGCCAGGGATGTGGGCGGAATACCGTAGATCCGGAAAAACAACTAATGGTAGCATTATGGACACTTGCAACACCAGATTCATACCGGTAAGATATTTATTATATAAGCACCAATATAATTACTATATGCCCTGATATTTATTTATTTTTAGATCTGTGTGCGATCGATTTAACATAGGCAGAGCAACTGCAATTAGATCTGTTAGAAGAGTAGTGAAAGCTCTCTGTTCACTCTGTGGGGAATTTATTAAATGGCCAACAGAAATGAAATTATGCAAATATGTGCTACATTCGAAGCACAGAAAGGCTTTCCAAATGTCCTTGGAGCTGTAGATGGGACACATATAAAAATTGTAGCCCCAAAAGAAAATGCCGAATCTTACATAAACCGTAAAGGTTTTCATGCTATACAGCTGCAGGTCGTGTGTGATAATACACTAAAATTTATACATTGTTATGCGGGATATCCCGGGTCAGTTCATGATCAAAGAGTTTTCAGAGTATCAGATTTGCAAAACATTTGTGGTGATCATGATAAATTTCCTAATGACACACATTTAATAGGCGATGCTGCATATTCAATCCAACAACATTTGATGGTTCCTTATAGGGACAATGGTCGTCTGACACATAGTCAGAGAAATTTCAACCATAGTCTATCTTCTACACGTATGGTAATTGAAAGGGCCATTGGATTGTTAAAAGGACGATTTAGAAGTTTGCTCGACAGACTTCCAATGACCAAAACTATATGATATGTTTATTAAGGAGAGATATAATTGAAATTCCTGTAATAATAGCAGAGAACCGTGCTGAAGAAATTAGGGATGTACGTCCAGTATTGGACATTGAAGGTGTGCAAAAGCGAACTCAGATTACAAATGCTCTTCAGATGAGAGCAAACTAAACAACAATACATGTGTACATATGAACTTCCTTTCAAATACAGTTTGTTATTTTTTTTATTTTGAATCTTGGTAATAAAGCATTATATTTGTTATTAAAATATTACATCTTTAGTATGTGTATTCATATATAAACATACATAATATATTTGAGGAATTCGACAAAAGTCACACCTACAATCAAATAGATATTGAAACAGCTTGTGATGGAAGTGTACTCATTAAAGGGTTTATTATAATTGTAACAATTTATTGATTCAATATTTGGAGACAAGTCCTTATTTGCAATATAAAATTACATATTCATCATTCTGCATCAAATCAACAGTTCTCCATATCGAATATATATTCTTATACTTAGAAATTGTCTGACAGTGGTGCAGTCACGATGACAAGTACATTCTTCAGAAGGACTTTTCAAATAATAGTTGTTTAAAATTTCAATATTTTTAGTTTTTATAGGAATAATTTTTCGATGAACTCATACAGTTTCAAGATATGGAAGAAAGTATTAAGAATAAACAACTTCCGGTTAAAAGATTGCTTCCGAAATAGGAAATTTTCTTCCTCGTTATATATAAAAATATTTGTAGTATCAACGTAGGGCAGCAACCAAAAATAATTTAAATATTTTTGGCTTTAAAAATAATAATTAATTGCGGCAAAATAAATGTAGCAATAGATTGGTTAAATTTCAATCAATAAAAAATTGTAGTTTTTGAGAAGCGTCCGATTTTATGGCCTGCATGTAACTGGAAAATGTCTAAGATATTTATGCCTTTATAAATTAACGTAGAAATAGTTGCAAGCACAAGTATGAATAAATTATGCTCAAATGCAAGCACTAACCCGTCCAATATTTCCCATTGCGTTTGACCTATGTACGGTACTTCCCTTTCCAGTGTATATATATATATCTAATAGATTGACGAGAGGATACTTGGAACTCCATTATTTACAATTAGGAAAAATAATGTAAATCAAAGGTTTCAGGTGTTTTTATTAAACACTAGAATTGTTTCACCATACAATGGCATTATTTTTCTTAATGGTATATATATCCGTTAAAATCTCCACATCAAAAATTTTTTTTTTATACATAAAGTATAAGAAAGTAATAAGCACGTTTTCCTTATATGATTTTTTTTCTATTTCACAGAATTAAAACATTGTACTTCATTTTGATGTTTTAATTAATATAAAAATATGAATACAAAAAGAATTTAAAAAAATGCACAATTACACAAATTACTCTGCTTTTTCGACTAACTTTGCAAGTAAATTGTGAATTCGTCAAGCTTTTTCAGTTTCTCTTCGTGCTGGGTTTTCCGTTCCGCCTTCCTCTCTTGTTTTACTTTCAATATTTCATCCATAAATGTTTCGACATCACTGCTACCAGCTTTCCGTTTACGTGGCTCTACAAAACATGTGACGTATTATTTATCATATAAAAATGTATTGTGCAATGCAATTCTTACCAGCAACATGCTCCTCAGGATTTGATTTTGAGGTGCTGGCCACGCATGACGATACTGTTGATAACGGTGTTGCCCATGGCTTTTTCTCAAATATATCGGCTACTGCCTAAATATGGATTGAAGTATTTATTAATTTAAGAACCAAATAGTATGACAAAAATATCAATATAAAACAGCAATCTTACATCAAAATATTTCCATTTTTGTGGAGTATTTCCTGAAGAGTTGTTGTGGTCCTTAACTTTTTTGTAATTTCTCTTTAAAGATGTTAATTTCGATGTACATTGTTTTGCACTGAACATAAAATTTTTGACTTTCATCATTTCGGATATTTGCTCAAATGCTTTTTTTTTTTTATTTTTCCGTTGCTGATGGTATTATCAAAATTTTTATAAAATGCAATACATTGCAATGATGCTTCATGCGTCCATGCTCGTACATCTGATTCTGCAATAATATAATTATAAAATATAATGAATTGTTTACAAATTATTAAAAGCCACTAATACCATAAAACTTGCAGCATAGATGAGAAATATGAATTGAAATTTACAATGAGCCAAAATATGGGTGTTGGTTTATTATTTTCATGTTAACGTACATACACGGATCAAAAATTATCTATATTAAAAAAATGGATCTCTTTCTTTTCACCCTATTTGTTGCGAAAAAAACAAATCAATATGTATTTTAATTTTTAAGAAATATTAACTAAAAGTTAAATAAAAGTAAATAAATAAAATTCTTTATTTATTTTGTGATAAAAATTGTAATCAGATGTTTCAGAAACGTTATGGCAACACCAAAACTATGCATGGGTAGTCTCCTTCAGCGGAATAAGAAGTTTTAATCATGCGATGACGTTCCCATACAGTTTTCTGATATATACCAAATTTTGTTTCTATTCACCATGTTACTATCAAGATTGTTTTAAAGTACTATAAAATCAACAAACTTCATTGAACATTTATTAACATGTTTTTCTAAAATACCTTCACTGATGTCAGAGACGACACTAACATTGTCTTGGTCGGCGTCATCATCATCATCATCATCATCATCACATTCCTGTGTTATTGTTGTTTGAACAATGGGTGGCTTTTTTTTTAATGTTTCCAATAACTCGGTTGCATACGTCATATCTGCAAAATAAAAAATTATAAACAAAACTTAATATAGTCGGAATTACGGGAAGGTGCGTGCACGTCATCAATTTTTAATGACGTCAAATTTTATATGTTTACATGTTTCTCACACAAAAGATACTCTTCAAGATCGTATGCAACCAAACAGACAACAGCGTGTGTATGTATATGTATACACGGAATTATGAGAAGGTGCGTGCAAGTCATCGATGCTTGTTTTATAATGCCAACATGTAGAAATTATAAAATGCCATTTTCTTGGATTGGAATATGGAGTGAAACCAGGCCTATTTACAAGGCGATGCGAAGCAATGTTATAGATATTATTATTATCACTTAGTTTTCTATATTTGTCATGAAAAAGACGAAATGAGTTTGGTTGCATACGATCTTGAAGAGTATCTTTTATGTGAGAAACATGTAAACATATAAAATTTGACGTCATTATAAATTGATGACGTGCACGCACCTTCTCGTAATTCCGACTATGCATACGTGGTGGTATGCAACCAGATACTACGCCCCTCGATTGATACGTATGTAAACTTACTAGAACGCACAGAAACGGTTCGTCGATCTTTACGACATCAAATACCCTAGATTCAAATTCATTTCGTCTTTTTCATTACAAATATAGAAAACTAGGTGATAATAATAATATCTATAACATTGCTTCGCATCGCCTTGTAAATAGGCCTGGTTTCACTCCATATTCCAATACAAGAAAATTTTATAATTTCTACATGTTGGCATTATAAAACAAGCATCGATGACGTGCACGCACCTTCTCATAATTCCGACTATAGGTGATTTTATTTGATAATTGGGGAGTTGGACTATTTGCTGTGTGAGAAGTGATGATTATGGGACTAGTAATTCCACCTGTTGAATTTACACAAGCAGTTTTCCCATAAGGATTCGAAGGATTATATAAATTAAATTAAATTAATTTTATATAAAGTTTCTTACCACTTTGTGCTTTTTCATAATCTTTCGAGGTTAGTTTTATATTATAAGTTTAATTCGTTTCTCCATCCAACAAAGTTATTTCGAAAGATTGATCCATTTCGTAACAACTATACCTTGTTTTTAAACTAGGAGGAGTAAATGGAAAAGCCATATTTACACTGAAACTGAAACTGACGCGAAACTTGTATGGGATACAATATATATACTTAAAAATGTACACGATGTTATAACGATATGAAGCAGCTAGTTCTGAAAAGAACCGATTTATTTACTTTTGGAATTACGGAAAAAGAAATTACGAGCACAAAACTGTTAACTGAAATGCAACCACTTAGCATTATGTAAAAAAGACTCGGTTTTGGCCAATTACAGGTGTAGGTTTTAGCGCGGCAAATTTAAATCACTCCTCCTAGTTTAAAAACAGAGTATAGACACGACGAAAACACAGTCTAAACTAAATATGATACTACTCGGAACGCACCCACTACTGCACTACAACGATGAATCACAACACAATTTATGACGTGAATCATGTGACCATCTGCTGTGTTTACACTACCTCTCCAAGATGTAAAGCAGCACCGTGCCAGCACCAACATCTGGTAAAAACATGTGAAATAATAGTTGTTGCTTGTGCGCAGCTTACTGCACTTGATTTCGGAACACAATTCAGTACTGTGCTTGCAGTAGATTTTCGGAACGTCACCTAAAGCAGTAAAACATTGCCTAACTTTACCATTTTCTACAAATAACGTGCGTTCAAGAAAAATCCTAATTTAGGAGGGTTGTGAAATTCAATTGGTGTTTAAAGCTACTTTAACCACAACCAAAAGAAACTGCAATAATGTCAGTGTTGACAGATGAGGTTCTAACCTCAAAAAACACATTATATATTCTTCATGGAAATCTGTAAAGCTCTCAGGAATGGAATAATGCCAAACACCATCAACTTCTTGCCCTGTTCGAAAATAGCATTCCAATAATTTTGCTTTCTGCTCTGTTGTGATAACCATTTTTAATTAGTAAAGCAGTTTTCACTTTTGACATCTAAATTGACATTTTGGTTGTAGCTAAAGTAGCTTTAAACACCAATTGAATTTCAGAGCCCTCCTAAATTAATATTTTTCTTGAACGCACATTACAATAGAGCTAAAAGCAATGTGCAGTTTAGAAAACACTTTAATAGGTACGTACATTGTACTGACTTCCAAGTTTTGTAGTCCATATTTCCAAACAAGCTCGTTTTTGTATATAACGTATATAACTAGTAACATTAGAATTATCCTGCACAAGTGGCCACTAGGCAACACTTTCTTTTTACAAAAATTATTGTTGACTGAAAAAGCATTAACCATAATTAGAACAAAGTCTCAAAAAAATTAAAGTTAAATAGTAGCCAAAAAAGGTCTGAAATCTCACTTGAATGACCGTCATTTTTTGTTGATGGCTTATGGTGACATTTGTGCTTGTAAGAAAGGTGTGTTTATTTAAATATTTTCCGCAGATAAAATGGAGGAGATTGATGTAAATGATTTCAACTCGATTGTCGAAGTAAAATCTGAGCCGGTAGAATGTACAACTTTATTCCCACAACGGCAGCCTTGCTATTTATATTCTCCTACTGATATTGTAAAGGAAGAGAAATACGAAGTTTCACACACTGGAATTGCAGCTGATGACATCAGAATAAAGTTGGACCTCGGTGACGAAGGTGACGATACGTTGAATTCCGAATCAAGAAAATTTGCATTGCAGGAAATCAATTTACACGCTGAAGAAAAAAGTGAAGGTGACCTTGGTTCCACGATTTTTCAAAGAAAAGATTTTATGCGCCTCCCCGAAGGAATCTACAAATGTGACATTTGCATGAAATCATTCTCAACGGAGGAATTTCTTCAGAAACACGCGAAAATGCACATCGGCAAAATTTATTACAAATGTAAAGTTTGCAAGAAATGCTTCAAAACAAAACGTCATTTAGCACGACACATCAAAACACACACAGGAAAAAGGAATCACAAATGTGAAATTTGCAATAAATCCTTCTCATCGAAACACTATCTATCGGGACACCTCGAATCGCACACTGGAGAAAGAAATTACAAGTGTGAAGTTTGCGACAAATGCTTCGCAACAAAACATGTTTTAGCACGACACGTCGAAATACACACAGGATGTGTAAAGAATCACAAATGTGAAGTTTGTGACAAATGCTTCAGAACAAAACAGGAATTAACACGACATGTCAAAACACATAGTGGAGAAAGAAATCATAAATGTGAAATTTGCAATAAATCGTACTCATCGAAACACTATCTATCGGGACACCTCAAATCGCACACTGGAGAAAGAAATTACAAATGTAAGGTTTGCAACAAATTCTTAACAACAAAACCTATTTTAGCACGACACACCAAAATACACAGAGGTGTAAAGAATCACAAATGTGAAGTTTGTGACAAATGCTTCACAACAAAACAGTATTTAGCACGACACGTCAAAACACATAGTGGACAAAGAAATCATAAATGTGAAATTTGCAATAAATCATTCTCATCGAGACAATATCTATTGCGACACCTCAAATTTCACAAAGGAGAAAGAAATCACAAATGTGCAGTTTGCAACAAATTCTTAACAACAAAACCTCTTTTAGCACGACACGCCAAAATACACACAGGTGTAAAGAATCACAAATGTGAAGTTTGTGACAAATGCTTCAGAACAAAACAGGAATTAGCACGACACGTCAAAACACATAGTGTAGAAAGAAATCATAAATGTGAAATTTGCAATAAATCGTACTCATCGAAACCACATCTATTGGGACACCTCAACTTGCACACTGGAGAAAGAAATTACAAATGTAAGGTTTGCAACAAATTCTTAACAACAAAACCTATTTTAGCACGACACGCCAAAATACACACAGGTGTAAAGAATCACAAATGTGAAGTTTGTGGCAAATGCTTCACAACAAAACAGCAGTTAGCACGACACGTCAAAACACATAGTGGACAAAGAAATCATAAATGTGAAATTTGCAATAAATCATTCTCA
Source organism: Geotrupes spiniger (assembly GCA_959613385.1). Lineage (NCBI taxonomy): Eukaryota > Metazoa > Arthropoda > Insecta > Coleoptera > Geotrupidae > Geotrupes > Geotrupes spiniger. The sequence goes on from OY390740.1 coordinate 13,071,630, forward strand.
ACGAGAGAATATCTATTGCGACACCTCAAATTTCACAAAGAAAGAAATCATAAATGTGCAGTTTGCAACATATGTTTCACAACAAAACAGATTTTAGCACGACACGTCAAAACACACAGCGGAGAAAGAAATTACAAATGTGCAGTTTGCAACAAATGTTTCACAACAAAACAGATTTTAGCACGACACGTCAAAACACACAGCGGAGAAAGAAATTACAAATGTGCAGTTTGCAACAAATACGTCACACCGAAAGTACAATTTTCGCAACATGTTGAAGCGCATGCTGGAGATAAAAATTACAAATGTGAAGTTTGTAAGAAGTGTTTTGCATAGAAAAAATATACATCAGAACATGTCAAAACACACATGGAAGAAAGAAATTGAGGATGTGAAGTTTGCAACAATTACTTAACGACAAGAGCACAACCATCACGACACGTCAAGACATATGCCAGAGAGAGAGAAATTATAGATGTTTGCAAGAAATGGTAGTAAACGATATCTATCTCATCACATCCAAACATACCGGTGAAGTCTATCTATATACAATGTTTGGTGCGAGAATTTCATGTTCTTTCCGAATATCTTAGTGTTTTTCAGGAAATCCATCTGTTTATGTCCTAAAAATCGGAAATCAATTGACTTGATACAGAGTCTTTTTCATGTACTTGCCTGTATTTATTGAATTTTGAGTAGTGATGGGAATAATCGAGATGCGATACACGAATTAGTCGATTATTAAAATCTCTCGAGATAATCGACTATGCACTCTGAAAATTAGTAGTACTAAATTAGTAGTCGTACGTCGATCACGGAACGTGCGGCAGCGGACCGAAAAGGTCGATATCTCGATATATTTTAACCCCACCACTAAATATTAATAGTAGTTTCAGGTTCGAGATATTTTATTTTAACATTGGACTCGTTCGATTGTGGCAACTAATTAGTTGTATCGCTAAGCGAAGCTTCTCAATTATTTTTTGTCTCGACTGATCGTCATTGTCGGATTGAAGAATACAATAATTTAAATAAGTACAATCGTGTTGATGATATTGCGTTAGTAAATAAAATGCTTCAAAATTTACAATAATATTTATAAACTGCCACAATAATATATAAAAAATATGAGCAAGTAACAACAAAAGTATAATTCTCAATAAAAACAAAGGTACCTATATAATAAATTAATAACTCTAGATTAAACAACAATAATTAAATTAATAAAAACAAATTTATAAGAATGTGGTATTAAGGAATATAATTTGATCTAAATTTTTAGACGATAGTTTGTTTCGATGTAAATTTGTAAGTTGCATGGCTTTAGAAAACACACTGTTGGTGGTATTAGAACGTTTATGTTGTACGCTGCATTAATTAGTATTAGTACGACTACTACTAATTTTAACTACTAATATTAGTCGATTATTAAATTATATCGATTACTAATAATCGATTATTGAAATATCTCGATTATGCCCATCACAAATTTTGAGTATGAATTTAATGTGATTTAATTCATCGTCCCGGTTCGAAACACATGATCATTATCCCTTTACAAGTACTTTTTAGTTTCATTTCATTATTTTACGCGTAAATGCTCCCCAAAATCTCCTTTTTTTTGTATGTGCATCTTATGCGGGTTTGCAAAATTAACATTGTAATTATTGAATTTATGAACGCATGTTAATTGCAAAATATATGAAAATAAACAAATTAAATAAATGTCTATATTTTATTAATCAATTCCGAAACATACGTTGTAATAACAATTATTCAAAGATGAAAATGATTTGAAATGTCTTATTTCTGTAATGTTCTCTTAATTGGCATCTTTTGTGCATTCGTTGTTGGAAATCTTATCCAAATAGCCAGTGGTCAAGAATCAACATAATTACTTTAAAAACGACGACGCAAAAAATCTAAACATAAATAATTTCTTAATAAAAATTAACATTTGATTATTGCTTTTATTTATACATAGAAGACTAAGTTAAATTTTCAAAAAAAAAAAACATTTCTTCAAAATAATTTAATAAAATGTATTTATGCATAAAATATCGCTTGAAATTAAGTTAACCATAAAATAGATCACATTTTTGTCATTTTCTGAAACCTTGCAAAAAATAACAAGGCATTGAAGTAAAAACCAATTCAATTAATGGTTACACATCTCAATTAATTCTTCACTTTATTAACGATGTTAAAATCAATCTCCCATGTACTTAAACATCAGCGATGTTTGAAGTCATCTGTAGTGGATTTAAAGGTGTGTATGCATTAATCATGAGGTATCAACGTGTTCTTCCTTGATTACAATCTCATTCTTGAGCGTTTGCCATGAATTCAAAATTTCCACAGATTCCGTTGCCTCATCCTTAATAACCGTACCGATATAACTTTCATTCAAAGCAGTTGCTGGTTTTCCCTCCACGGTATCTGTAAACCAAAACAAAGTTTATTATTATAAATATTTATTATTATGTGGAAAATTTTTGTTAACATAAACTAGAGTTATTCGATACATGACTTAAAAAATAATAGATATCACATAACAAGTTTATCCTTGCAATTCTTACCATGAAACACATCAACCTCTTCTTTAATTAACGTTTTATCAATCTCGTCACTTTCATCTGTCGCATTCGGCAGTAGAACCCTATGAAAATTTTGAAGAGACTCGTCGTCGCTTTCCTCTGGCCCCAAAAATGTTATCTTTACATCGCCATCATGCGTCTTCATGTGTTGTAACAAATCTCGTTTCGTAAACAAACATTTCTTGCAAATATTACATTTGTGGCTTTCCTCTTGGCTGTGAATTTTCATGTGAGTCAACAAGTTGTTCTTCGTAATGAACGACTTAGCGCAAATATCGCATACGAAATTCCTTTCCCCATTGTGCGTCTTGACGTGATTCAAAAACTGTTGTGTCGTCGGGAAACGCTTCATGCAAATTTCACACATAAACTTCCGCTCGTCGGTGTGCGCTCTCACGTGCTGCAACATATATTGCTTCGACGTGAAGCATTTGTTACAAATTTCACATTCATAATTACGTTCACGCGAATGCGTCGCAACATGTTTCGAAAGCGTCTGCTTCGCCGCGAAGCTCTTCTCGCAAATTTCGCATTTGTAGTTGCGTTCGTTCGTGTGCGTTTTCCTGTGCTGCATCATGTACTGCTTCCTCGTGAACTCCTTAACGCAAAATTCACATTTAAAGTTCTTTTCGCGAGTGTGCGTCTTTGCGTGTGTCGCCAGGCTTTGCTTCACGGCGAAGCGCTTGTCGCACACGTCGCATTTGTAGTTTCGTTCGTCGGTGTGCAGTTTCGTGTGCTCCGACAGAGTCTGTTTCTTCGCGAAGCGTTTATTGCAAATTTCGCATTTGTAGTTTTTCTCGCCGGTGTGCATCTTGACGTGTTTCGAAAGACCGGTTCGCGTGGTGAAGCGCTTCATGCAAATTTCGCACTCGTGGTTTCGCTCGGACGTGTGCGCTCTCGAGTGCCTCACCAGATGATCTCTGGTCGCAAAGCGTTTGTTGCACGTCTTGCATTCGTAGTTACGTTCCCCGATGTGCGTCGTCGCGTGCTGCAGCATGTAATGTTTCGTTTTGAAGAGTTTGTCGCAAATTTCGCATTTGAAATTGCGTTCGCCGGTGTGCGTCTTCATGTGCTTCGAGATGTACTGTTTCGTCGCGAAGCATCGATGACAAACTTCGCATTTATAGTCTCTCTTACCGGTGTGCACTTTGACGTGCTGCAGCATGTAGTGTTTCGTCGTGAAACATTTCTCGCAAATGTGACATTTAAAATATCTTTTGGGGACGTGTCTTCTGCGGTGTTTCGAAAAATCGCGTTTCACCAAGAAGGATTCGTTGCAAATCTCACATTTGTAATTTCGTTCGGTGTGTGCGTCTCGTTTTTTTCCAACACCGTGCAATTTTATATGTTTCAACGCCACTTCTTTCGTTTTTAAACGCTTGGAACATATCTTGCACTTATATCTTTCATTTTCACATATTGTCGGGTGTTTCAAATCTCCGTTCCTGTTACAATTCCCATAAATATCAAAAAAGCTTTCTTCCGCGTCGATAGCTTCGACACCACTTTCGTTTGCATGGTCTTGTTCGTTTGGGTCTTTTTTGCTAAAAAAAATCGATTGATCATTTTCACTGGGATCCAACTCGATTTTGATATCGTTTGATACAACTTGTACGTTTGAAACGGTTAGCACAGGCACTGGTACTGAAGCATCTTCGTATTTCTCTTCCTTTATTGTAACACCCCATTCTGCCCCTTCGTCAATGTCTATGTCGTTGTTTTCCAGTTTTGGTAATATGGTTGGGCACTCCATTGGTTCAGTTTTTACTCCAACTATTGCGGAACCGTTAACATCAGTCTCCATGTTAACCGAGTAAACAAATCACAATTGACGCATTAAAACTGATGTGATTTGTCATAAGATGAAGCTGGAAATAACTGAAATTAACGTATTAAAACGTTGGATTTTCGAATCTGTATTTTGTTTCTTCTAATATACGTTGCGTTTGAAGTAAATTATATTGATGAGTGATGTTCGCACTTGTGGTTCACGATCGCCATCATGCTTAAGATGGAGGAGGAAATATTCGACGATGACAGATCCAATGGCGGCTCGTGACAAAATGAGAAGGGGGGCACACAAACATTTGTAATTTTTAAGTTTGATTTTGTTGAAATTTGACAATTTTCTACATTTTAATCTAATTAAACACAATTGTACAATTTGGGTCTGATTGTTAAATATTGTTTTAGCAATCTAACCCTTGTGAAATTAAACACGTCTCACTTTTAATAATTCTCGTCAATTTTGATTTTTTTTTTAATTTTTCATAATTTCATACTTTTGGCAACTACAATTTTGGCCTATTTGACAATTCCATCCAACCCAATTCGTACAATCTTGAGCAGCAATCCCAATCCCAACGTAACTCAATCCAATTTTGCAGTTTTGATTGTTTTGAAACTTCTTTATAATTTAATTTTTTTTCGACGATATCACCAATTACTTTGTTATGACGTAGTACACATACAACATTGTTTTCCCCAGAACTTACGTTAGTTAATTAATTAATTTTCCCTTTAGCGATAAAAATCATAGATTAAAAAATTATGATTTTCTTAAATAAATTAATGATTTTTTTATCAATTAATTCAATTTTAATGGATTTATTAACGACGAGCACATTTATATTCTTCGTGTAAACTACAATCATGAATTTCTACGCGGATGTCGCTCTATCGATTCAGTGTTGTCCATCATTCGCAGCTAAATTCATACCTACTGATAATCAACGTTTCGCTTGTCATTGGAATCGCAAAAATCGACTGTATTAATATTTAATCATGGAATCGGGTAAGTAGGTCAAAATAACGCGCCTACATAATCGTGAATTTTCCTCACGTGCACTAACCGATTCAACCAAATAATAAACAATTTCATCGTTTTTTTCAATTAAATGTCCGATTATGAATGACTCGAGCGATATCGTTGCAGATAAGATGATCGTGCAGGCGCTGACGAAGGAAACGCTACAGAAACTGAGGGGGAGTTTTTACAACGACAAGAAAAACATCCTGGCCCAAAATGTGTGCTCGAGAGTCGATCCTTTCGACGTCTGCTTATCCAGGAAACATCTTGAAGAGACCAGTCATGTTTTCAACCACAAGGTCTGTCAATTTAACACTTTACTGAATAAACGTCAATTTATTCAACGGACAAGTCGAAGCCAACAACTCTTTTATGTTCCAGATCGAAGCCGAAGGCAAACCGATGACGAACCAGAAGAATTCGGGCAGGTGTTGGATATTCGCGAGTTTGAACGTCATACGACTGCCGATTATCAAACATTACAATCTGGAAGACTTCGAGTTCTCGCAAGGGTACCTCTTTTTCTGGGACAAAATCGAACGATGCAATTATTTCTTGAATAATATCGTCGAAGTCATCCGGCGGAATGAACCTGTCGACGGGCGATTGATGGGATTTTTATTGCACGTAAGTTATCTGGAGTGTTTCATATGTGCAGTGGTTTAAGTCAATTTTCGTAGGACCCAACGTGTGATGGTGGCCAATGGGACATGATTGTTAATTTAATTAACAAGCACGGGCTGATGCCGAAGAAGTGCTTCCCTGAATCGTTCAGTTGCGAGTCTAGCACGAGGATGAATCAAATTTTAAAAAGCAAAGTAAGTCAATATGAAAATCGACATTTTTAACTAATTAAATATATATATTAAACGTGGAATTTTATTTATTAGTTGAGGGAATATGCCAAGGCGATTAGGGAGCTCGTGGTGAGCGGCGGAAGTGACGCAGACGTGCAGATGCTAATCGAGCAGCAAATGGTCAGTGTGTTTCGCATTGTTGGCATTTGCTTGGGCGTGCCAAACGACACGTTCACTTGGAATTATTACGATAAGAATAAGTCGTTCCACAGTATCGGTCCGATAACCCCAAAGGATTTTTATGAAGTGCACGTTAAGCCTTTGTTTAATGTCGATGATAAAGTTAGTATATAATTTTAATAATAATTTGATTTGTCTATAAATGTACGTCTTATTAACACAACAAATTTAATTAATTTATTTAATTTTTAAATATTACTAGGTGTGTTTGGTGACGGATCCGAGACCATCGAACGAATATGGGAAAGCCTACACAGTAGATTGCTTAGGAAACGTCGTCGGTGGACGAAAATGCATTTACAACAACCAACCGGTGGAATTGCTCTTAGACTTGACGGCAAAGAGCATCAAAGAGGGCGAAGCCGTTTGGTTCGGCTGCGAAGTAATGAAACGATTCGCAGGCAAACAAGGCGTACAAGACTTAGGAGTGTAAGTGTTCCACCATACACAACTATACTTTTATTATATAAGGGTTTCCCGGCGCAATTATTTCAGACACGATTTTCCATTAGTGTTTGGCGTCGACATCCAAACGACGCTGTCCAAAGCTGACCGGTTGTTGTACGGCGAGAGCGCGATGTCGCACGCGATGGTTTTTACGGCGGTTTCGACGAATGTAATTATTTTTACGGTGTTTGATATAAATTCCTTACAAATCGTTTTGCAGGCCGATGGCGATGTGACCAAACTGAGAGTGGAGAACTCGTGGGGTGAAGAAAGGGGCGAGAAGGGTTACTTGGTGATGACGGCGCCGTGGTTCCACGAGTTCGTTTTCGAGGTGGTGATCGATAAGAAGTACGTCGACGAGAGCGTGATGAAGGTGTTCGAGCAAGAGCCGATTGTGTTACCCGCGTGGGATCCAATGGGAACGCTGGCGAAATCGTGAATTTCGTTCTTTTATATACAGTAACTTGATGCACTGTTGTGCATTGTATTTTTTTAAAAAGATCGTGCTGTAACATAATTAATTGACTGTAAATTTTTCATTTTAAACTATTATTTATCCTAAATAAATTATGACGTCAAATAGACTTTGCGTTCGATTTAAAGTTTTACTAAATTATACCAATGAAATAATTTAGTTTATTTCTTATATTGTCGGTTTAAAGGTAAAAGTCACTAAGTACAGGTTTCATGAAAATTTAGTTAAACATCACTTGGTGACAATATTATATATTTATGCTTATAAAGTTTCTACAGCATTCTATCGAGAAGTAAATTTCATCATGTACAATATAATCTTTTTCTGATAACTGAGAAACTCGGTAAGTAAGTTAATAAAATTTTCACTGTGACATTTATATGAATTTTTATCATTATAATGTACTTCATGAATTTTTGCATAGTGCGCATGTCACAACAAGTTCAGACAAGCAATCATATGAGCATCAGTACGCATGTAAGTCAGTTTTAGCATCAAATATTACGAATAAAGTCTAAAAATTGGTGGTGTTTTTTAAAGCTACTGTACGAAATGTCATCAAGTCAAAGAACTTCAACTTCTGTGTTAGTGACTAAACCTGGCGATGTAATATCTAACTCTGATTTTTGTCCGAAAGAAAATCCGAAACGAGTATCTTCACAACCACTCGTTAGTTTATGAGGTGACTTCTGATGATTATGATAGTGATGCTGATCCTGAGTACATGTCTGACACAGAATCAATTGACTTTGAAATAAAAGACGATAATTCTAAATCCAAGAAATTGAAAGCTCCATGGAGAAAAGTTAACAGTGAGACCTGGAAATCAACCAAATCGAAAATATTACGATCGGAGTGTAAGGCTTACATTTTGTAGGTTCGAGTTTACCCAGAACTTTTCCAAGGATGACCGTGTTTTGTTTTATAAAGCTTACTGGGAACTTAAAGACTACAAACGACAGAAGGATTATATCATTCAAAATGTGAAAACCGAAGCATCTAAACGTTGTGGAGTGGAAGCGAAGAAAGGAGTAACAGCTAAACAATATTACCTTAAAAATTCAGACGGAACTTTTAGAGTTTGTGCAGAATTTTTTGAAAAACTCATATCAAATGGACCAATAAATACTGCCCTGGTACAAACAAATGAAAGTGGTACTTTCTCAGGTTTTGATAACAGGGGACATAAAAGGCCACCAAATGCTACTAGTAAAGAAAATATCGAACTAGTCAAACAGCACATCGCAAGATTTCCCCGTATGCTCCCTCATTGTGTAAGGAAAATGAATAATACTTAGATCAAAAACTAAGTATTCTTAAGATGTATTCATTATATTTAGACTTTTGCAAGGAAAATAATATCTGACCTGTAAGAAGTCATATTTATAGAAAGATTTTCTGCACAGAATATAACCTTTCTTTTTAACCTAACTATTTATGATGGAGGAAAACAAAATAAGGGTTATCGGTTTTTTTGGAATAAACTAAATGGTAAAAGAGGTTCAAACGAAATCGCAGCAGCGCTTTTAAAATACATAGACAGTGCAGCAAACAATATAACTCATTTATCAATGTTTTTGGATACTCGTGGGGGCCAAAACAGAAACCAGTATCTTGCAGCAGCTCTTCTACATTGTGTTCAAAATCATAGGTCAATTGAAGTTATAGAGCATACATTTTTGGAGTCCGGCCATTCCTGCATGGACTCTATGCATTCAGCTATAGAGAACGCAAAAAAGGTAGTTTTTATGTTTATAATTTGCTGTGACAACTAAATTCTATTAAAAATAAATTGTACCGCTTGGAACAAAATATTATGATTGCTCCAGCTGTGACCACAAAATGTTGTTCTGTGTAGGACTAAAATAAACTTTTTCGAGAAATACATTCATGATAAATTTCAAGTCACCTGTTGAGACTTAGAAGGCTTAAGATTTCCGAAAAGTTACGGATAAAAATCAAAAATAGGAAAAATCACACTTGCCAGCAGTGATGTGGGACATCGATTTGGATCAGCAGAACCCACAGATGTGATATGATAAAAGAAAAACCATTTGTGTAACTCAACGTGGGATAAATGGTAAATTTATTGCATTAAATATCCATTTCCATTTCACTTATTATATACAAATCAAACTCCAACATTTATTTAAAGATTAACGAAAAATTACCTACATTCACGAACTCTAACGCCGTGTTTCCCTTGCACGTGAAGTTGATGCTCGTACTGCAACTTGGCCCATATCCCCAAGCACATCTTCACCAATCGAGCATCAAATATCACCGCGTTTTTCGCTGCGGCGTATTCTTGACGAATAATCCCTTTCGCCGCCTTAAAATTACGCTGTTGTATCAGACTCAAGCTGTAGTACAATCGACAACGCGCCGCTATGTTAGGATCCCCCATTCTGACGGCGAGCGTGAGCTGATGGTAGGATATTTTGCCGGCGACGAACGCCAAGTTGGAGAAATAATCTCCGAGCGCGGAAAAGGCCCCGCCGAGCGTCGACAGCCACGATAACGCGTGCTCGAGTTCGCAGCGCTCACGCACTAAATAATTAATACGATGATTCCTAAAAATTAAATTTTAAATGAACCGTAAACGCCGATGAAAATACTCACCAACCGTAATCGATGATTTCTAAGCTAACGGGTACTAAAACGAACGAAATGGATGTTGCGTCCGGCCTAGCGGTGAACGCGCGCATGAATTTCTCGCGGTACGCAGCGCTGAGTAAAAGTTCGTTTAAGATGCAGTGCAAAAGGTAGCCGTCGATGCGTAACCTCACTTTGCGTTTTTTCTGTGTTTTTATTTGCAAATCGCGGATGGTATTGTCGACTTGCGAGTCGTCGCGAGTTTTCGTCAATTCAGTCGATGTTAGGACGAAGTCGCCGCATTTGCGTTTGTTCTGGAAGATTTTCAAGCAAAGCGACCCCATGTCTGACGTACGTATTAGATATTGGCATCGCCGGTAGGCACTGTTTATCGCTTAAATCGCATTGTGTTCGTTGTAAACAGTTATATTAGATACTCTGAGATTTCTAGGTTCTGCGACATATTCAAAGTCGTGTATTTTGAATGTGATAGATGGATGACATTTCTGATTAATTACCACAATTTAGTGCCGCCAACAGCTCAGCGGTGCCAACTTACAATGAGCCATTTTTAAATGAAGACATAAAATCGTTGCTTTGCTTCTAAATGTTGTGCATATGCGCAGCAAACTTGTTCCTTAAAAACTAAAAAATAAGTCTGCGTAGTTTTAGAACCGTTGTCGTGAGAAGAAAAATAAAGCACGTAATTATTGTAAGATTGGTAATTTAACGTTTGGCTATATTAAACGTCAATCAAAATATTTACTCAACAACTGTCGCCCAATGACGCGACCGACATTTGCATAGATTAAATTTCCCAGCTTGAAAATCGTAGCAAAATTCACTCCCCCTCTACTTCTCACTCAAGTCTACATCGAATTTACAATGTTAAACGCGAATTCTAATTCAACATTGAAACTTAAAAAAAGAACGAGACTTGCAACATGACAACGTTGTACGGTCGTTAAATCGTAAAATCACAAAGAAATTCCCAACATGCGTACCTACGAAGTAAAACGTCCATCTTTCGTCGATTTCGAGCGCACATCTAATTTGCATTTGCGAAGCTGACGTCTAATCGAAACTGCAGTAATTGCCGATTCATACGGCGAAGTTGCAACTTCATGTGGACGTTTGCGCGATTCGTTCCCGTTGGAATTCTCGGCAGATCCGCGCAAATCGCTGAAACGAATCCCGCTATGACGTGTGGAAGATAAAAATAGATGCAAAATAACTGATAACGAGTCGTCGGATATATCAAAATAACGCAGCCCGAGAGGGATCGTATACGCGAAAGATGGCCTGCAATTTGAGATATTTGAATAATATCAGGACGAATATTAGGCGAGTGATCGATTTTTGTTGTTTTGTTTTCATTTTTTAACTTGCGTTGTAATTGTTAACAGACATGTGTCCACGACGACGGCGAAAAGCGACGCCTGGTTATCGAAAATATTCGTGCGGAAGATCGAGCCCACGAAAGAGTCGCACAGTCGCATGCTGAGTGACAAGGAGATTGTTTATTCGTTGCAGACTCACAACTTCAGGCCGGATTCCAAACAGAAGTATCTTAACAACGTGTAAGTGCTTTGTCCTAGTTTTCCAAACAGTTTGTGTTGATTTGATTAGGTTAAGTGCTATTGTTGTAAGTGTCAAGTAATGGAAATTAACGATGTTCTTAAAGATGGATTAAGTGAACTTTGGTTTTGTTTGCGTCCACGGGAATTAGGCCGTATGCCAAAGACTAATAATTGGGATTTTGACGGATTGTTTTGTAGCCCCAAGGCCAGGCTAAGTAAAACTACATCAATATGTTTACCGCAAGGTTTCTGTTTGCACTCAAATTCATTATAAGTTTCATTTTGTGGCCCCGTCAGAATAAGTAAGACTACATGTTTACCGCAAGGTTTCAAACTAATCCAACCCAACCTAAGGCTAGGAAAAATAAAATTTCATTAGTATGTTTAACGCAAGGTTTCTATTTGCACTCAAAATCAATTGCTTTGTGTCCACAGGAACAACACTCTCCAGCTGATAAAATCCCAAGAACAGCTATCGCAGGCCGTCGAATTAGTCGGATCCTGGACAGTGAACGTTGGCGATCAAGATCAAGCCTTGCATTTATGGTCGTACCGTGGCGGCTTCGAGAAGATCGACAGTGCCAACGAAATACTCTCCAGTAACGACGACTACATGAAGCTTTGGGACGAACAGGGGAAGTTGGTCAGGTCCAGACACTTGCAGTATTTATTGGCATTTAGTTATTGGCCGCAGATTAAAGTCAGGCCGGCGAAGAACATCTACGAAGTTCGGTCGTACGCCCTGAAGCCAGGCACGATGATCGAATGGGGCAACAACTGGGCTAGAGCCATTAATTATAGGCAGAACAACGATGAGGCTTTTGCTGGATTTTTCTCGCAGATCGGACGACTTTACAACGTCCATCATATTTGGTGTAAGTAACTGGAATTTAATGTTTGATGGGAATTGGGATCTTTTAAGTTTGATTAGTTATTAACATATACTTTGTAACATAAAGTAATGTCAATGGTTGGCACTTGTTCTCAATCTCAATAACTCCTAAAGGATTACTGTGAGATTTCAGATTCACTGGGTGTGTAAATAGCTTCGAAGTATTACCAAAATTCATGGCTACTTCATTTATTTAATAAAAATTGTGACAAACAAAAAGGTAAAGTGTACTAAATCAATTTGAGCAAACAAAGCAAAAATGTGTTACAACAAATGGACTTAGAACAAAAGTTGCAAAAAGCAATATTTCAAAAAACCAAAAAAAAAACAGTGAGTAAGAAAGAAAATAAGGAGATTACCTCAGTATTCCAGAAAAACCCAGAATGAACGACAGTTTCTTAAAATTGAAAGCAAGAAATTGTAATGGGGTTGGGTTGAGTTAATTTTTTTCATGGCTGAGGGAAGTATTGGGTATTCACAATAAAAAATTTAATTTCTTTTTAGGTTATGAAGATTTAAATGCGAGAAGAGAGACGAGAGAAAGCGCTTGGCGTTCGCCGGGCTGGGACGAATGCGTCGCCTACACAGTGCCCCTTATACGAGAAATGCACTGTCGCATTTTAGAACCGACCGGGTTCTCTCCAACCCAATAGACGTCAGGAATACCATCGTTACCCATCATGCACTTTACAATTTATCATTTTCTTTCGATTATACATAATTTTGAATTCGCGCTAATTTTAAACCGTGGGCTTTCTTATACAATTTATCGTTTTATACGATTGGTTTTATCGCATTTATCATTTTTTTTCCATTCTAAGTATTAATCGCATTCAAACGCCACAATATTTAGAATTGTTGTACATATGTATCGCTATAATATATATATAATATAATTGTACCGGTTGGAAATAAACTTTTACGAAATTATAGACTTTTATTGTCGTAAAATATACAAATATATAAGCATTTGTTTTTTTTTTCTCGTTTGGGTTGAAATTGGTAAAATATACATAAATAATAGGAAAGACAACGATGTGTGATTGATACAAAAAATGATAGGGCACAGAGATTATCACAATATAAATAGACAAACAATAAGTCATGTTTATGTGCGTGGACCAACGCAACTACAACTTTAAAACCTACAACTACGCAAAAGTCGTTTAATTGGCCGGCAATCAACAAGGCCGTCGCAAACTGCAAAACATCAACCAGTTAAAACAACAGAATAAATACATTCAAGATATTAAAAAAAAATATTACCGTCACGACGCCATCCTACTCTTTTTTTTTTTACCATAAAACTTACGCTCGATTCTTCAACAATTTTTAAATTTGTAAATTTACAAAGATCACAATGTCTACTACATTTGCTTCGCCCCAATACATTTGTGATACATCGCTCGAAACAACGCCTCCATCAATACAAAACATTTTTAATCCCTTTAACCCTGTTGTTCTTGTTCAACTTAACTTATCATATTTTTATAGTATTCGTTTTTCATATAAACATTTTGATCCATGTTTTACAACTAAGTTAACACAAACTGGTTGGCTCAAATTGCATTACAAAGTGACGAAAAAATAATAAAAAATAAAGAATAAGAATTAAAATAACAACGACAGAATAGCTGCACAATCTGCTTCAAACAAAATACCTTTCCATTCATTCCATAAATGTTAATTAAAATAAAATAATTGAATAAACGCAGTCACTGAGTAACATTAAACAAATGTATGATACGAACTTATACAAAGGGTAAATAAATATTCAATAAAAGTGATTTATGCACGAACAGAACGACAGGGTTAAAAATTCGTAATTGAGTGTGAACCGAAAAAGAAGGGATCAAACTGAAACTTCTCCGATAGCTCATCTTACAGGTAGCGGATAAAACTCTCTTAAATTACGTAACAATTTCGCGTTGCGCGTTAAAGCTCCTCGAAAAAGGCCACTCGTGACTTCGTCGATCCGGATTTGCTCTTCCGGAGCGTCGAGTATTTGTTCTCGCCCAGTTTCACCTGCTCTTCGTGCAGCTGATCGAACTCTGTTTGTTTCTCGCCGACCTTCAGGTCGGCTATCTCGGATCGCAGCTCTCGCAGTTGGTCTTGGAGGTGCTTGGATTTTTGCAGGTATTCGACGCTGAAAAGGTAGGTAACACATGATGACAGTTTTATATTTGGATTTATAATTTGATTGACTTTACGTGCAAATCATATCTGATTTCTTGTAAAAGTGTAAAAATGTAAAAATTAACAAAAAACGAAATCAAAAATTAATTGAAAAACCAGTACGCAAAACAATTCATGTGTAATATGTTTTAATAAAACACAATTCTCACCGTTCCTTTTCAATTTGTAGCGACAATTGGTCGGTATCAGCATTAACGATGAGATCGTACGACGTAAGGTTACAATCGGACGTCGGATCATAATCGAGAATTTGTAGCTCAGACTGCAGCGGCGGACTCAAAGGGCCAGGGTATAAACTGCTCACGGACTACAAAAAAAAAAAAACCCATACATCGCATATCTTTCGAAATTTTCTATCAACTTACCGATAAAGGACTCGGCGTTATCGAGCTTGTGTATTTGTTTCGACTCAAGAAGTCGAGTAATTTCTCCTTCGCCAGTTTCTCCGCCGCCCTCGCTCTCAACAGCTCTTCCTTCAGCTTATTCGCTTCGGCCGCCCGCCGCTCCGACTCCTCCACCAACCTGGCGGTCAATAATTCGGCCTCCCGCGTCTTTCGTTCCAGCGTCACCTTCTCCTCCTCGGATCGCATCGCGTTCAGTCGCATTTTCGTGATTTCTTGTTCGGCTTTCGACGCCTTCTGGCTGAGGAGCATCGCCTCTTCCGTGGCGACTCGGCTCTTCTCCGCCAGGAGATCGGCGCTTTCTTCAGATCGTCTCTGCATGAATGAGGAGATGAGAAGGGTTTGGGATGAGTTCGACGACTTACCAGTGCTTCGTTGGCAAGTCTAATTTCTTCTTGGTATTGTAGCAGTCTTTGTTCCATGTTGGCTTTCTCCCGTTCGGCCTCTTCTCGCAGTTGCTTTTCTCGGGCGAGCCGGTTCCTCTGGACCTGTCGTCTTTGTTTCTCTTCTTTGGCGGCCGCTTTCATTTGCTGGAGCTCCATCGAGTCGGGCTTGCGCCTCCGCATAAACAAGTCGTGGTTTCCGATGCACAGATCTAAAATCTGTAAATTTAAATATTAAAATTACATCGAATTAAAAGAATTGTTTTCCATAGCAATGTTTGCTAATTTATTTAAAAATTAACCACATGTAAAACATAATACAACGACGCAAACTAACTGAATCCATTTGGGATCAAAATTGTTAAAAATGTAATCAACTTGTTAAAAATGTAAATGAAGATTGAAAAAAGGCAATGGACAAAATCTTCAAATTTGCACAACTTACGAAAAACTAGAAATTGTTGAAAATGGTAAAAATAATAAAAATTGTCTAAAAGAGTGAAAATCTTAATTAAGGCCAAAGATTATCTAAAATGGAAAAACTGTCAAGATTTAATAAATTATAAAATCGTTTCATATTAAGTTGTACCGAATAGGTGACAATTACCACCCATCCAATTTTAGACCAGTTGCTCTATTATTAACTTTATTTAAAATAATCAAAAAACTAGTTTCCTTACGAATAACTGATTTTATTAGCTGACGAAACATATTTACAATGACTCAGTTCAGTTTCAGGACGGGTGCAAGCACTGCGGATGCAATTTATAATCACCTGAAAGCAATGTACGAACACATATATAATAAAAAATATATCAACACATTATTCTGCGACTCAAACAAGGCATTCTATTGCGTATCTCATTCAGTTCTTTCACAAAAGCTGGAAATGTGTGGGTTCCCGGGGTAGCACAATTCATACAGGTATCAACGGCTCAATCCTGGGACCAACACTATTCCTTGATAATATAAATATAAATGCAGCAATCACTCTTTTTGCAGATGACATGTCTTTTACGTGGCACCACAATAACGTCACTGAACTACAGAATATTATAAATAGCGACATTAAAAAAGAATGCCCCCCCCCCCCAACATTGCAATTTGCAGTGTATACTGAATTGTCCATATTATTAGTTTTTTACTTTATTTTCAGATAGACTTGTTTGGCAAGTGTCAGTGGCATGAACCATTGGCATGAGCTTGCATTACATGTGAATATAATCCGTCATGCTCTGATTGCCTTTTTTTGGTACCATGTCGCACTTACATACATTGTCTACATAGCCATATAAATATTATTATATGCAAATTTTGTTAAAAAGATAAATCGATAAACATCATGTCTAATACATGTGTAGAAAATCTATGATACGAGTTACAAAACCGGGAAATATCGAGTGCGAGTAATGAAAAGACTACAGAATGATATAAATAACTTAAATCATGTGGAAAATACAAATGACGTATGGAGCGATGAACTGGACAGTTCGTTAGGCAGTTCAGAAACTGTGGTAGAAGTGGCCGGAGGTTACAAATAGGAGAATGAAGAATAAGAACAAAATGAGTGTTAAAAATTTATAAACTTGTCACAAGCAAAAAAAAATATCAATGCAAAATATCTAAATCAAGCGAAAGAAAAACAAGTAAAGTAATGCAAAATGTAAATGACACGAATTTATTGTTTAATATATTCATGATGGAGCTTAGCTGGTGCTGTAATATGAATTGTCGAAGACTGAAGTTAGAATCAGCAATCAATAACAAAGGAAAAACTATATGTAATGATCTTAAAAAAAATTCTGGATAATGACAAGATGTAACTTTCCTTATATCTTCGATTTGTATAAAAATAAAAAAGGGTAATATAAAAAAAATTAATAACTGGCAGAGAACGTGTCCTTTTTTACTAACAAAATCACAAACGCCTTGAATGCTTCTAGGGAACTGTGGAAATCTGTTAATCATAATTGGATCGACATAAATATAAAACTAGTTGAAGTGCTATAAATTATAATAATAAATTGATCTCAGACAACAAGCAAACAAGTAATATTTTCTGTAAATATTTCACAAATGTGATGTTAACATTTTTCAACAACTCGATTCCAAAATTTGCATAGTTTCACCCAGCACGGTAACATCGCATGAAATTTCTAATTTACCACCTAGTGTAAAAAAAAACAAGTTAAATTTAAACAAAACCATTTAAAGTTGCTCAATATCTAATACCAGACCGAAAATTTTTAACGGGTACAAAATTCTTAGGGGTATTTATAGACGAAAAGGTACCTTTTATTGAATATGTAGAACATGAATGCAAAACATTAAATCAAGCCTTTTATGCAATTAAAATTTAGGTTGAGTCCTGCAGCATTGATGAATATTTACTATGCACAACCCTATTCAAACTTGTCTTATATACTAATGGGAGAGGGGGGGGGGTAAATTGGGAGATAACATTAATCATGTGATGCATACATTGATTTTCAACTTAAACCCCTGAATGATATTAAAAAACTTTCTTAGAAAATAGAATTTTAACTTTTCCTTACAAGCCCGACAACTGTTACAATTATTCAACTTACTACCTCTTAACTTGCATTCATCGGCTCACAATGAAAAATCATTGATATACATTTAAGTTTTTTATACGCTCCGAGGATGCGATTAATTAAGATATTTCCAAAGAACCGTCTTGTTTTTCGAGATTACCTTTCAGTTAAAAATTGACTGAATTGGAAATTGAGGATGGTACATTAAATTTTGTTGATGCCAATGGTAACTTACCAATAAAAAGTGAACAAATCGCGAATGAAACTTTAAAAGATCCGATTTTAAGGCACATTTTAAAATACATTAAACAATATAAAAGACTTACTCGTTGCATAAACTACAACTGAGTACAGAAAAAGGTTGTATTTTGTTTGATTATAGGATAGTTGTACCAACTTGTTTGTGTAAACAAATGAGTTACATAGATCGCATATGTACTATCTTGTTAACTTTATAAAAATCAATTATGATTTTAGAAAATCTAGTGAAGAGAGATCTTCCAAGGTTATACCTCAGCTAGAAATACTAAGATTTTAGAAAATGTAGTGAAGAGAATATCTTCAAAGCTTCTTAGCTAGAAATACTGAGTTTCACATTTTTTATAATATAATAAATACGTAGCTAGATCTGTTAAAAAGCAGGCGTGGTTTTTTTAATCTTATAGATTTTATATTTATAAGTAAATTTTTTCATAACTTAACACCAGTCTCTGCTAATTCACCATTAATAAAACCTACCAATTTGTTCATCCGTACTTTCTGACTGAAAAACACGAAATTGGGCGAATTCCTATCGACGGGCTTGATGATGAACTTCTTGTCGTCGAAGCTAATGTGTCGAATCTCCGACCAAGTAAACGTAGTCTTTGGTTGCAGCTTGTTTTCTTTCTCGTAGACGTTCAGACCCAGCGCCGTCACCCCCAACCACAGCTCGGACTCCTTCTTGTTGGTGATCGGGAAATAATTGACGCCGTACATGTCCAAGTCCTGCGCGATCTTCAAATATTCTATCTCGGCCTCGTCGCGGCTCATCCCCCGGTGATCGGCGTACCACACTTTTATCCTGTCTTCCCACATCTCCAGGGTCATCTGGTACTGGTCAATGACGCGCTGCGGTAGCAGGTCTTCGCTGGCGAGCATGCCCGGCTTGTAGGTGTCCTCGTCGAAGTCGCCGAACTGCAAGCACGGAAATTGCGACAACTTTTAGGTTTTTAGGTGTCGATCGTGTTTTAGCCGAAATCACGATGATAACAAACTACCTTTGCTTGCACGGCGTAGCTCGCGAGTAACACCGACGCCTCCGGCGGACAATAGATGTCCATGGATAAAATCGCCTGTTTCACTTGCAGGAAGAACAAATGCTGCGTGACTTCTTGCACTAGTTCCTCGGCCACTTCCTCCGGATAAAATTTCCCCAGAAACATGAACGAAGCTGTGCTGTGGTGGTCTTTTTGAATGCTTTGATCTTGAACTGCGAAGAAATGTCAATTTTACCATTTCGTCCACTGATCACTACGTACCTTTCTTATCTAATTTTAACCACGATATGAACCCTTTGGAATCCTCGTACTGGAGCCCGAAATACCAAGTTTCCCTCAAACCAATCGTTCGACAGACCAAATCGAACAAATCCCTGCCGGTGGCCCTCCACTGAAACCACACACGCATCAAAATTCCTGAAATTTCGATCATTTCGACGGCGACGTCAATAAAACATTTAACGAGTCCAATTAGTCATTGGAGAATAATGTGTTGTAAACATACTTGCAAATTAAACTCGAGCTCGGCGTCCAGCGTGCACACCTTCACCGGGAAACTCTTCGATGACTTCTTTTTCCTAAACGTCGGCATTTTCTCTAGCATTCTAGCATCGACGCGGGTTTTAGTTACCTGATATTCATACTTAACAAAGATATTTTCAAAGAAGTGTCAAAACACTGGCGAAAACGATGAGATAACTCGGCGGGTCTGCCAACCCGGCGGCGACGAGGTAACTAGGATATTGCGCCGTTGGGTTTGCGGAAAAAATGGAATTTCAAAACGCGATCGCGATTAGTGGGCGCTTATCGCGGAATTGTTGTGTTTACTGCGGAATATTTGGTTGGGAAGCGGCAAATATCGCGTTTTACGGCACGGATTATTCACGATAAGTCATAAACGCGATAACCAATCACGACGATGAAAGGGAAAATAGTTCGCGTATGCGTCAGCTGGTGCAGATGGCTCTAGTTATCGTACCGCCATTTTTAAAACCTGTGCGTCTTGTCAATCTTTTGAGTTTATTTCGCAATCGCGATTTTGACAAACCAGTCACTTTTGCGTGCGTACTTCGTTAATAACTAACAAATGAAGCTACTTTCCTGGAAAATAACATATTTCTAATAGATCGGACAAATCATTTAACAAATTATCGTACGTTTAATACGGTTATCTCAAAATCGCTTTTATTATTTATTGCACTCATAGAAAACATTTTAGACGACAACTGTCGACTTGCGTAGATTGAAATGTGCAATTGTATAACATTTGGGCCAAACAAACTTCTTTATTTATTACACAACTCAACAAGTTGGAGCCGAATTAACGCGACGCTGATTGTTTGATTTGTTTGTTTTCTCGATCGCCGCGAGAGCTGGCCGCTTCAGTTGACACCTTGAACGTTTCAAACTAAATTCGTCAGTAATTATTACATTTGGACCAATCAAATTTCATTATTACGAAATAATTAATGGGCAATTGTAACCAGCTGTTGTAATCCTGGATTTGTTGTACACAGTTCAGACAATCGCCGATAGGGTGCACGTGTAGCAAGGATTTCCAGCGGAGGCAGTGGCGTTTCAAGCACACGGGCAACCGGGCTATCACTGGAAATACGTAATTTTTCACATTTACTGTTTTTTTTTCACGGGCAACCGGGCTATCACTGGAATACGTATTTCCAGTATTTTTTACATTTACTGTTTTTTTATTTTTAACAATTTTGTAAAATAGTGGAATTTTTCAGGAATTTGATGCAGTTTTGTCAACATTATAATTGTAATATTTCTTGCATTTTCGTAAATTTTTATTGATTTGTAAAATTTCGTGCTTTATTAAATTTTTTTAAATTACCAAATTTATTAAATTAAAAAATAATGCCCGCTCCTGCATTTTAAACAATTTACAATTTTTCCACTTTGGTCGTTTTCACACCAGGGGCGTCACAACGTAAAAACAAATTAAATGAAAACAACAACACAACAACAAAGTAAAACATTCAAAGAACTTGAACTTTTATTAGGATGTAGGCGTATTTTTATTTTTACACTTTTCGTTGAAAATTAACGTTTCTGGGATTTTTTAGGATCACATGAACGTCAAGAGGTGTATTTTTCTCTACTTCTCTACTTTGTATCAGTAATTGTCGTCGTTCTCAGTCTCACCTGCGACCGATGAAATAAAACACAAACATGTACAAGAGAAATTTACTATTATTAACAAATTACATGAACATTCTCGTAATTCTGATATGTCTGACAAAATATATGGGTCATTTGAATTAATTTTCCTTCTTGTAACTACGAATACAAAGTAATAAAATATTTACATTATTAAAGATTAGTAAAAAACGTTGTTACACTATGCTGCTGTTAAAAAGTAAATCCCTACTTACTAAGTTACGTCAACGCAAAAATTACAATTAATTAACATACTCGGTACAATTCGTGTTAGTATCGTTACGACTCTTGCTAGCGCGCATCAAATAAACGTAAAAAAATGTATAAAATCGGTTTTGATTAAAGTATTGGTCGTGGAAAAAATCAAGTGAGTTCGGGCGTTCAATGAGACGAGACCCCTCGAAGTGCGATGCTTACTTTCGACTCCATTTTGATTATGATGAATAATTAGTTAAATCGCTTTTAAGTCGAGGGGTCCCGTTCGGAGCAACGCCGACGTCCAAAAATCGAAATTTCGAAACTGGACGACTTCCGTCGGAAACATTTATCGACACGAGTACTTTAACGCGTCCGAAATTGAAATTACAATGCGACGAAGACGCGGTGCGTAAAAATGCGGTTCCTGGTTCAAACGAAGATGAAGCTCGTGCTGTTGGTCTGGCAGTTCTTGTCGCTGCAGCGGTGATCCGGTTCCGGTTCCGCTCGGAGCCACTTGCCGTGGCAGTGCGGCGCGGAGAACGCCGACCATCTCGTTATTTTTCCGGAGACGCCGTGCCCCTGACATCTCCATCCTAGGTTTTTGCGGAGGGCCTCCGACTCGCACCGGATGCAGATTTTCTCACCTGAAACATTTCGACGTGTAAATTTATCATCAGCTAATAATAATTAATAATCAAGTTACGAGGATTTTCTAAAACCCCAAAAAAGATTGGAGCACTACAATATTATTTCTACAATATCAGGACTTTTAAAATGTGAGGTTATTAATCACACAATTTAATAAATATTAATTGATGCGAATCGTTTAATAAAAAAATATTTTGTTATAGATTATTTAAGAATTAAATTGAGAAGTGTAAAAAATAAACAACATAATATTTTGTGATGAAATTACAAGAATTTGAAGTAAATGAATAGGTGATGGTCGGATGGTGTTGGATTGGGCTGGATTGAGTTGAGTTGGGTTGGCTTGATTTCCGTTGGGTTTGGTTTGATTGGGTTAAGTTCGGTTTATCTATTCTAATCGAACCCAATCAAACCTATCCCACCTTAATCTAATCTAACCCAACAACAAGCCCAAATGATCTATGGAAAGTATTTTTCCTAGTTCAAAATTTCCATTCTTAAAAAAATGTGTTTGGATACGAATTGAATTTAATTAAAATTATAATTTCTAATCAAATAACCTAACCCGATCCAATATAACGCAAATATTTTTAGTGATGTACATTTTCACAAATTTGGTCACCTGATTCAATTTTCGAAAAATCAACCCATTAAAAAACACACAAAAATTAGACAAAAAAAACTGTTTCGAAAATTTCATTAACTACCACTGGTAAGAATAATATTTTTCCAAATTGTTCACATTTACTTGAAGCTCAACTTCCTGTCGTGCCGGTAGTAGGAAAATAACCCAAACTTTCCATTGATTTCGTGATGTGATGAAACTTTGGAAAACTTTCTTCCATGGATTTCCCCACATATGTTTCTTCCAGCGACAAATAAACCTAAAATACACTGAAGACCCATTCCGAGCGGAAGTTAAATAAAATTTTGATGTTTTTGACAAATTATAAAACCATTGCTTCCGGTTAAAACGGAAGTAGGTTGAAGATCGTTCCCGGTTAGCCTTGTTTCGTTATATCGTTGAAATTTTAAATCACTTCCGGTTGTAGCGGAAGTGTACATATCGTTTCCGGTTATAGCGAACGTCAATTATTATTATGGACGTCTTCCAATTGTCAGGAAAACATCCCTCTCTTAGAGATTCGCTGATTATGTAAACGAATACCGTTTCATTGCACCGAACGCCAAATTTAATATTTGACTCGTTATTCCTTCTTCTGTACGTTTCTTCTTCGGGAGACTTTTAACCACTTTCTCAATTTGACTAAATCGAATGTAAGAGATGCAAGGCGAGTTGGATTAGAGTTCTATTGGAGTTCGACAATATAGCGAGATACACAAGGGGTAAGGTTAGTGCGAATCGCGCTGACTATGCATTGCCGTTAAAGCGCATGCTGACATCGTATATAACCCAAATATACAGCCTTGTGCCTTAATCAATTTAACTATCCACTAATAAAGACCATCACATTTTGAAGAAAGCGTATCGTGTTCGAGCTCGCTGTATGTCACCTTTATCGGTCCATCGGCCAGATCCTAATGGAAACGAAGTCAGCGAAGTTAGTGAAGTTCAGTTTACTTCACTACGACATTGACAGGAGAAAAGTGCGATGGGTATAATTTTGGAAGAAGCCGAATCGTCTGTGACTGGACTATGTTATTTATACGTGCGGATTATCGAGATAGCTTTCGCGAGACATACTTTCGCGTCGAAGGGAAATAATTGAAAGGAAACAATAGCGAGCTGGACCGAGATTCATAAATGACGACTTATCAAAAAGATTGTGAGGATGCGCTCAGACATTATTACATTCTTGTTGTGCCTTACGACCCCTTGGTCGTAGCACATCGTTCTGTGTTCCATTGCATCATAGAACGCTTGAGGAATAAGTGATGTAGTTTATTAGTAATTTACTTATTAGTGTGAACATAGCACCCGCGATTGAGGTAACGTCCGTTTCTTCTGCCATTGCTGACATGACATTGTTTATGTATTTGATATATGCAAGATAAGTATGTCGCTCAACGTTATGTATTGCATCACATTTAGATCGTGTAGTGGTTTAGACATTAGTGACCTAATTAAGTAATATATTATTACAATAACGTTATAATTATTACTATACATATATTTTGTGACAACATAAAGCAGCACAATTACAACTTGGGTTTGATTATGTTGCGTTCTAACTTCGGGACGCCTCCAGGTTCGGAACTAAATTAATTTCTGCAACAATCCGCCGAGAAAAAACTAAACAACGATGCGATGTTCCCATTCGTAGATCAAAAAATGCACGTTCGTCCTCCGCAATTACGGATGAAAACCTGCAATTATCCTCGTACACGAAACCAAAACAAGCTGGACGAGTGCTCTCGTGGAAAAATAACGAACCTGGCCGGGGGGGGGGGGGGGGGCTTCGAAGCGTTCGAGGGTCCATTTTACGACTCGATTAATTGCACTTTTTGTGCGGATTTTTATAATATAGAAACAGGCGCAATGTGCATTCCGCTCCGGTTCGCAATTACGCGCGCGTTCAATGGAATCCGGGCATTCACGTTTCGTAGAAAAGCAACGGGGGCGGGTAATGCGACGTCCACCGAAACAAAACGCGTGTGCAGCGAAACTATCGCCGCGTTTGTAGTTGATATGAATTAAACAAATGCGACGAACTGACCGAATAAATTAATTAAATTATGTGTAAATTAATCGGATGGAATGGAACCGATTGAGTGGGCGCGCACATTTGGCCGAATGAAATTTGGAAAATGTAAACATTAAAATTGTTAAATAGGTGATTAAATTCATCAGCTAGCTAACCGTGGCATTTCGGGGAACTTAATGTTGTAAACTTATACAACTGTGTCAACTTACATTGAAAATTATATATAATAATTTAATTTTGGTTCTAAATTTTGTAAATACATTTTATTTTCATGCCGAATGTTGCGATATAAACATTTTATTCAGTTTTATTCAGAAATTTAGTTAATTACTTTTAATACGTATTTTGTTAGTATTTTTTAAAACAAAATTTAAATTATTTTTAAATTATTATATAACGATGCCTAGAGGAAGGAGACCTTAAGTTTACCAGCAGTTGAGTGACTTTGACCGAGGGCGGATTGTTGGTTTACGAGAAGCAGGTTTTTCGTTTAGAGAAATCGGAAACCGTTTGGGACGGCACCACTCAACAATAACGCATGTTTATCAAGCGTGGTCTGAACATGGGGTTGAATGTCGAAGACGCACTGGGGCTCAAAGACGAACCAATGAACGTCAAGATCGCCGCTTAAGTCTAATGGCCTTGAGAGACCGTTTCTCTACAACTAGATCAATAGCTGATCAATGGTTAGGTGAACAAGGTCGTCCGATAGGCTTGCGAACAGTTTATCGTCGAATAAGAACCTTTGGCTTGCTGTCTTACCGCCCACATCTTGTGCTACCCCTCACTGCTCAACATCGCCAGGAACGTTTGGCCTGGTGCACGAAAAGACTTCAATGGAACTTGGAGTGGCATCGAATTGTCTTTAGAGACGAATCTTGATTTTGTTTAGGAATGCATGATGGTCGGATGACTGTTAGACGAAGACGTGGAGAAAGGCGCAACCATGATTTGTTGACCGAACTGTGGGGTTGATGGTGTGGGGTGCTATTGCTTACGGCAGTAGGTCACCCTTGCTCTTCATTCGGGGCAGTATGACCGCCCGACGCTACATTGACGAAGTGGTAGAACCACATGTTCTTCCATATCTTCGAGGGTTGGAAGACCCACTTTTCCAGCAAGATAATGCACGACCTCACGTAGTAAGTATTTCTCTTGACTTCTTTGAAGAGGCCAATGTTAATCTTTTGCCTTGGCCGCCAAGATCTCCCGATTTGTCGTCCATTGAGCACGTGTGGGACATGATGGGTAGAAGATTGAGGAATCTACCGAACCCACCGTTGACAATAGAAGCTCTACGGCATGAAGTACAGGCTGCTTGGGATGCCATACCCCAAGAAGACATTGATCACCTGCTGGAATCAATGCCAAGGCGGGTCAATGAGTGTATCAGAAATAGGGGCGGACCAACACATTATTAAAGAAAAATCAAAAAGATGAAGTGTTTTCTTTATCAAATTTTAATCAATTGTTACCGTAGACTAGTCCAATGTTTCTGCCAAATTTGGTCCAAAAATTCCCACCCCTTCTAGGTGGTGAAGTTTATGTCACTGAGTATATATTGTTTAATTTATGGTATTGCTTTAAGAATTATAACAATTACATAATTGCTAGAGCGCGGGCTAATTGGGTTCAGTTTATACAGAGAAGACAAAAAAATCTTAAAAATCCACGACACGCACATCCAAAATCATTGAAAAAAATCGATACATTTCTAAAGATTGAAAAATCGAAATATCGTTAGAAATCATTGAAGATTGAAAACATAAAATATCGTGAAAAATTCTAATTACTAAAAAAAAAAGAAAAATGTCATAATTAATCGGAAACAAAATTGCCAAAAAAATCGTGAAAATTGTGATAAAATGTTTAAAATTGAAAACACTGTTCTAAAATGAAAAAAAAAAAAAAATCGATTATCGTATTTCGCAAAAAATGCTAAAATAATAGAAAGTTACAACAAACGGAAATAGCCGAAAATGGACCTGAAAAATCGATAAAAATTGTACATGTCGGGAAAGTTGCAACAAAGCATTGTAATTCGCATAAATTAGTAGAAAAAATTAAAAGCTCTAAGAAATTGTAAAAATGTGAATATATAACAAAAAAATTGATAGAAATAGTGAAAAATTGTAAAATCATTGGCAATCGTTATAATAGATTGTAATAAAATCGTAAAACGCGAAAATAATTCCTTAACAAAATAAATAGTTAAAAATCTCAAAAGTAGATTGCAGTAGATTGCAGCACAAGAAAAATCAAAAGAAAAACTGTTAAAATCGAAAAAAGTTAAAGGACTTGAAAAGTCGTGAAAAATCCATCGAAAACTATTTCGTAAAACATTTATATGAAAAATCGTTGCAATTAGTAAATTATAATTATAATAAAATATCAAAATATCGAAAAAATTCTATTAATTGGGATAAATAAATAAATAAAAATTATAAAAAGTCGAAAATAAATCGTCAAATATCGTTAGAAATCGTAAAGGTCGAAAAACACATTGTAATAAAAAATAAACGCATTGTAAAAAATCGTGAAAAATTGTCAAAATCATTTTCGACTTTTTCGATCTTCTTGCAATTTACAATTTACAGATTTTTAACATATTTTTTGTTTCAATTTTAAACAACTTAAAGTGAATTGTTTACGATTTAATATTGAAATTGTAAAAACATCGAAAATAATCGAACAAAAAAAATCATAATTCCTTAAACATAGCAATATATAAAAATGGTTAGAAATCATGACAATTGTAAAAGGAATTGAAAAAGTCGAAAATTAATTCGAAAAAAAATATTGTAGTGCGTAAAAATCGAATCATATATAAAATTGTACTTAAAATCGTTAGAAATCATTGCAATTCTTAAAAAATGGAAACATCGAAAACAATGTTAAAAATTGTGTTTTTGTCTTTTTAACAAAAAAGTCATAAATTTTAAAATATTGAATTTAATAAAAAAAATGCTTCTGATTTTCTTCATAAATTGTAATAAATCATTCTATATCATTGTAATTCATAAAAAAATGGAAACATGAAAATTTACCTAATATAAAATGGAAAAAGACGGTTAGTTGTTATATCGAAAATTTGAAGAATAAAAAAAAAAAAAAAATAAAAATCTATGAAATCGAAAATTTATAATTGTAACAATTATAAAAACATAAGAAATCGTTACAAATTGTAAATAAGTAAACGAAAAATGTAAAAAATGCAAAAATCGTGTTATCGATAACACATTAAATCGCATCATATCGAAAAACAATCGAAAAGATTGAAGAATTAGTTCAAAATCGTAAATCATAAAAAATGTTAACAATTGAAAACAATCATAAAAAATCCAAAATAATGACAGCAAATCGTAAAAAATTGAAACATGTCAAAGAAATTGTATACAATTCTGAAAATGGTAAAATAATAAAATTGCAAAAATCGCAATAAGTGGAAGAAAATCATTGAAAATTAGAAAATCGTAAAAAACTATAAATTATAAAAAATTATAAAACTCGTAATATATAAAATAATTATATAAAAAATATATATAATTTTTTTTATAAGTTACATAAAATAGATAATAAATCGTTCAAAATTTTAGTGCATAAAAAATCATTAAAAATCGAAAATAGTTATTTTCAATGTTATGTTATATCGAATATTGGAAATATCTCAAAAAAATTAAAAAACTGTGAAAATCGAAAATTTATAAATTGTATCAAATCATAAAAATATAAGAAATCGTTAAAAACTTTAAAAAAGTACAAAAAATGGAAAAATGGTGACAATCGTGTTGTCGTGAACATATTATAAATCGAATTATATTGAAAAATCCATCAAAAAGATGATTGAAATATATCAAAAAACATAAAAATCATTAACAATTTCAAACAATCATTAAAAATGGAAATGAATGACTGCAGATAGTAAAAAAATTATCAATATCTGAAAATTGTAAAATAATTATAATAGTAAAAAATGTAAATTTTTTTAAAAAATCATTGAAAATGAAAAAAGTGTAAAAAAAGTAAATGAGAAAGTGGAATAGTCACAAAAAATCGTAATGTATAAAATCATTATATATATAAAAAAACGTTACTTATAAAAAAAGATGGGATTTTTTTAATATTACCAAAAAAATCGTTGTCTATATCCAACCGTATTAACTTTCGTATACTTAAAGTATAAGGAAATTTAAGTGCGGAACACTGCACATTTTTTCCTAATTATACCTACAATAACAAATAACATAACAGATAAAACTTTTTGTGTTGACTTTGGCAAAATAGAATTGAAACTAAACAGATTGATTAACAATAAAATTTATCACAGTACTCACAAATACAACTAGCATATAATTAACATATTTGTCTTAGATTTATAAACTATATCATTAAATTTGTTATTATTTGCAATAATCAAAACAAACTAAAAACCTTAAATATCATACATGAGTATTAATATATAAGCAAAGACCAATTTGTGCTCTCAATGTAATTTTCATAATTTTGAAAACCATAAAAATAAGTTAATTGTGAAAAAGTTTTAAAAATCAAATACCTTTTAAAATAATTCAACAAAATTTCTTTAAAAATTGATGAAATTATACTATTTGGCAAGATTCGGCAAAAATAAAACTAAGTAAATAACAACAAAATTAAGAAAATCGAAACAAGAATCAAGTCATCGCCTACGAGTCTCGAAATTTTTGGACGATATCGCACGTTCGACAATCAAACCAGAAATTAAATTTTCCGGTGCGAGTCGAAATGCTGCAAATTAATCTCGCACACTTAAGACCATTAATACATGTAGGGGCGACTGGGATTGGATCATAGCAATTTTGATCTGACTGTTATTAAATTTCCGTGCGCAGTGATGTAAAAAAAATAAAAGGCGAACTTCTCGCACGAAATAAATCACGAGCGAAAAACGTCACTCACCCTCTTTCAGCGCGCTGAAAGTTTCCTCTTTCCGGCACGCCTTCGACGCCTTCAGCACTTCGAACTCCACACAATACCTGCGAACAACGTGACAAATTAGGTTCGGGCGAAACCAAACCGCCGAATCGAAAAGTTTCGCCGGCCGAAAAATCGATATCTAATTAAAAGCGAGCGGCGTCGCGGACTCCGGGCGCGATGATAGATGGCACCGCGGGGCGCGAAAATCCCGGCGGTCGCGCACGAAAGTGACAAATCGTACGTGCAGTTGCGCGACGTTCCGAAAAGTTTCCCCGAGGTCGCCTTTTCCGATTGTCAATCAAAGTTTCGTGTCGAGGAGGGCGGGGGTGTTCAACTCCCAGTGCGATGAACTGCCAACTTGTACAAAAAGTAGTTTCCAATACAAATCTAAGTGTTAAATAAAATTATTTAACACAACATAAAAATTACGTTGAAATTACCGTGAAATTGAAAAATATGGATAAGTTATATTAAAAAAAAAGTCAAGAAAATGTAAATTAAAAAATGTTCTTCGCCAGTTTATACGTTCAACAGTTGAACGCTAACATGGAGCAAATATTTTACCTCGAAAATCGAAAAATTAACATCGCCTAACGCGCACCTTGGATCCGAGATAGCGCGTGATTGATTACAAATTCGCGGATACCCGCGGCTTTCGTTCGCGAAGTGACGTGCCTCGCTAACATTAGCGACGCACGATCCACGTTCCGCAAAGTTCCGCCGCGGAACGAACCGCTTTGTCTGCGAGCTGCACACAACAAAATGATAAATCGACTGTAATTACGTCTAATGAACGACGTATAAGAGTTATCATTGCAGTATTTCGAGCAGCGAGCGATGAAGCCGTATGAATAAATTTAAATTGCGTCTCGCAGCGAACGCGATGCAGTGCGACGTTGCGGAAGGTGCACTGAATGCAAGATGAAGTCGAGCGCTATGCGGCAGCTCGAACGGGTCGCGCCCGGAGCCACTGTATGGTTTACTTAGCCAAGAACTGAATTTGAAAATTGTTGTTATACAAAATAAGCGATGGGTTTCCGGCTGAACGGTATTTCCGGAAGCACCGACACACGGAGGCTTCGTCGATTGGGTAGAAAGCGCAACGTGGAAAAGCTGCGTTAATTGAAAAAATCTATTATGGTACGCATTGAACTTCCTTATATACTCAGTGACATATAAACTGCACCACCTAGAAGGTTGGGAATTTTTGGACCAAATTTGGCAGGAATAGTGGACTAGCCCAGGGAAATAGTTGATTAAAATTTGAAACCCAATCATCAAGTAGTCATGGGATTTTTGACGTTTGTGTCATTTTTTAGAGGTGGTGATAGAGAAGCAATTATCGAGTCATTTTTTGAATTTGTTCCACTTTATCGGATCCCGTTCTTTAGTTTAAAGTGTTTCAAGTGTTTAGTGCCTAGAGGAAGGAGACCTCAAGTTTACCAGCAGTTGAGTGACTTTGACCGAAGGCGGATTGTTGGTTTACGAGAAGCAGGTTTTTCGTTTAGAGAAATCGGCAACCGTTTGGGACGGCACCACTCAACAATAATGCGTGTTGATCAAGCGTGGTCTGAACATGGGGTTGAACGTCGGAGAAGGGGCACTGGGGCTCAAAAACGAACCAATGAACGTCAAGATCGCCCCTTAAGACTAATGGCCTTGAGAGACCGATTCTCTACAACTAGATCTATAGCTGATCAATGGTTAGGTGAACAAGGTCGTCCGATAGGCTTGCGAACAGTTTATCGTCGAATAAGAACCTTTGGCTTGCTGTCTTACCGCCAACATCTTGTGCTACCCCTCACTGCTCAACCTCGCCTGGAACGTTTGGCCTGGTGCATGGAAAGACTTCAATGGAACTTGGAGTGGCATCGACTTGTCTTTAGTGACGAATCGCTATTTTGTTTAGGAATGCATGATGGTCGGATGACTGTTAGACGAAGACGTGGAGAAAGGCGCAATCCTGATTCTTCGATTGCGAGGCATGTTCACCGAACTGTGGGGTTGATGGTGTGGGGTGCTGTTGCTTACGATAGTAGGTCACCCTTGCTCTTCATACGGGGCAGTATGACCGCCCGACGCTACATTGACGAAGTGGTAGAACCACATGTTCTTCCATATCTTCGAGGGCTGGAAGACCCACTTTTCCAGCAAGATAATGCACGATCTCACGTAGCAAGGGTTTCTCTTGACTTCTTTTGCCTTGGCCTGCAAGATCTCCCGATTTGCCGCCCATTGAGCACGTGTGGGACATGATGGGTAGAAGATTGAGGAATCTACCGAACCCACCGTTGACAATAGAAGCTCTACGGCATGAAGTACAGGCTGCTTGGGATGCCATACCCCAAGAAGACATTGATCACCTGCTGGAATCAATGCCAAGGCGGGTCAATGAGTGTATCAGAAATAGGGGCGGACCAACACATTATTAAAGAAAAATCAAAAAGATGAAGTGTTTTCTTTATCAAATTTTAATCAATTGTTACCTTAGACTAGTCCAATGTTTCTGCCAAATTTGGTCCCAAAAATTCACACCCCTTCTAGGTGGTGCAGTTTATATGTCACTGAGTATACTTATGCTCCACGTTTCGAAAAAACTTTTAAAATAAAATTTGTTTAAAATATCAATAAATAACGTTGTAATATTTTTTCGATAACATTTACCGTTTCGAGATATGGAAAATGTGATAAGAGTAAACCATCACTTCTGGTTGAGATATTGGTTTCAAAATAGGGCGTTTTCCATCTTGCTATATACAAATCTTTCGTTTAAAGCTTCATAGCTTTAGCTTTAATCCCACACAGGTGCAACTCGGGAAATAGTGAAAATCCTCACAACAATATGCAAATGCATTGGAAATCTAACTCATATAAACCATCAAAATCAATTGGCGCTTTCGAAGAATTATGACATATACCATCGATCGATCGATCGATTGATTGTTGTTTGACGGCACATCGTCACAAATTGTGTCATGTCTCAGCTACTTTTGGTAACAATTCAATTGAGTAAATTTCAATTTGTTATTTAAGTACGTCATCGAGACGCTTTGGGTTCGAGGCTATTAGTTGCATCAGTGTTGACCAATTAACCCAAACCAACCCATTGACTTCGTTCTCCAATGGAAATTGTAAAATTGCCTCAAAATAAAATTTACTGTGTTAATATCACGTGATACCTGTGTCTGTAATGAAATACATTGTCTACGACTCACGACCCCAAATCTCATAGAAAAAATGTGGAAATGCTCTACAGATCCCCCTTTGGATGTTGATGCGACTATTTGAATAGCACCTTATTGAAGGGTCTTACCAAGAGCTCTTTCGGACCAGGACGATATGTTTAGTTGTTTGGAAAATTTTCCATCAGTCATTTTTGGACTTTGATGAATATCATTAGATTCAAAGGGGTACGAATTGGTTGAAAACCAGTCAGCTTCGTACTTT
Source organism: Geotrupes spiniger (assembly GCA_959613385.1). Classification (NCBI taxonomy): domain Eukaryota; kingdom Metazoa; phylum Arthropoda; class Insecta; order Coleoptera; family Geotrupidae; genus Geotrupes; species Geotrupes spiniger. Next base: position 13,104,949 of record OY390740.1, read on the forward strand.
GATGAATATCTTTGACGAGGATTGCATTTTTCCTTAATTAATCAGTTTCAGGCACCGACAAAATTTTTGCGTTCAAATTTCACGTTTATTGGTCACTATGTACCACTCGGTTTCGAATTTTTTTACCGATTGGAAAATTCTCTCTTTCTTATTCATTGGAAATTTCTTTCAGGTCGGATTTTCACGATTATTTTCCACGTTTATTAATAGTTAATTCATTACTGGCGAATTTCGTTTATATTGATTGGAAATTTCCTTGTTCGTTGATTTGAAGTTTTTGGGCAAAAAGATTTTTGTACTTTTCTATCGTTGGTCGCAACGGAGTCGTAAAAGTCAAGGGAAAGCGGGTGTATGATGAACTATTTGCAACAGATCTTTGCATTGAAAGACAAAACTATGTAGCTGTGTAAACATCCCATACGGATGATAATGAAGGAAGCGGTTCGAAACCAATATACGGCGAAGACTTTTTCCTCACATACGAAAGAGCGACAGCAAATTGAACTCAAATAAGTTTCTTCCACACTGCTATCTTTTTAATATCGTATATATTATTTGCTAATTAAATTATAAAGCAGTCTATATCAATACAGTGCAGAAATGAAATAAATTGACAAATTACACCTTATTATTATTTTATTATTACTATTAAGTCCTAAATGTCAGAACATGCGCTACATAATTTATACATACAACATAATTTTACACGTTAATTGCTTGTTTTGAATTTTTCACTAGAAACGCCGTAAATCACCCCAACCCATCATTTTTTATTTATTTAAAAATAATTGAAACTTTGTTAACATTTAGTATACTATCGTAAAATTTTTGTGCAAATTCGAGTTTCCTTCTTAGGTTTTCTGTCGATTGTAATTTGATTTAGAAAGAAATAGATTTTTTCTATTTAACAATATTGACATACGTTAACAAGTGGTTGAGAAAAATTGCAAAATTGGTGGAACGACGAAAATTCGCTAAAATCACAAAAACTGATGTTCTGTAAAAATAGAAAGTACATAAAATTAAAAAAATGATAAAATGGAATAAAGATGTTATCGAAGATGTAACAATTTTGAAAAATTGCACAATTATGAAAAAAAAACAAAATCACAAAATAGTCCAACGTGGTACAAAATTGTAACATAGTTAAATTTGTTAAAACAAGTAGCAAAACTTGAAAATTATCAGACTGTAAAAGTACCGAAATTGTGAAAATAGTAAAACAGTCATAATTGCCGAAATATGAAAATTGTTAAAGCCTAAAAAAAATTCAACATTGTACAAAATAAAACACCTGATTGTAAACATGGCTAAAATTGTGTAAAAAATCAATTATCGTAAACGAGAATATTGTAGAAAATGTCAAAATCATTAATATTGTAAAAAGTGTTGAAATTGCAAAGATAACAAAAAGTCAAAATTAGTCAAATGTTAAAATTGAAAAAGTTCCACAAAAAGAGAATGTCGTATAAACTGCGTAAGAGAAAATGGTGAAAATTATAACTTCAAAAAAGTTATAATTGTCAAAAACGTAAAAGTTGTGAAAAATCAAAATTGAAAAATTGGCGAAAGTAGCAAAAGAATCTTCTAAATTGTAAAATATATCGAAATAGTAAAAATACTAAAAAAAAATGCGTGGTTCGAACGCTATTTTCCGAAACGGTGCGAACATCATCCTCAAAGAATTGTCAGCTTAAATTGACTTTACTTATACAAAATCAAAAAAAATGCTTATGCAATTTATGAGAGACACATACTACAATAAAAATTAAAAAAGAATTATGAACGATAAAATTATGTAGGAAATATAGAAAACTGCAAAGTTGGTAAAAAGTTATCAAATCCTAGAATAATTGCATTGGCCTTTCAGACAGGTCTTATAGCCGAGGGTGAGTGTCATTTTATCTGTTCTATAATGCACGTCGCTCTGACAAGTCAAATTAATAATAATTGCCTAGTAAGCAACGAATACTGATCAGCAACGGCGTTTAAACGTTCAACGAGGGTAAAGTGTCTTTGAAATAATGACAAGTGGATAAAATTTTAACAAGCTTTTACAAATTTCTATTCAATAATTTCAGCACACGAATCCAAGTGTAACTTAAATTTTAAATAAAAAGAACCCTGTGATTATTTCATTTGAGAATCAAATATTGAGGCTTTTAAGAAACTTTCAAAGTGTTAAATTTTAGTTAAGGAAAGAAACAGTTTGTATTAAAGTATTAATAAAAGTTTATATTTTGTTTAAAAATTTCAAATCTTTTACTTAATAAAATTTTTAAAAATATATATTTACTACGTTAATAAATAAATTAACATGTGGGGCAATTAAACAACTATTTCCTACGTTGATATTTAAATTAATCATCACTACAATATATGTATATATATAGTACATTTTTCTTTTCTTGAAAGAACTAATTGCCCGACGTTTGATAGAACCTCATCCATAACTTCAGTGTATAGTTGTTTTGGCGTCAGCCGTACGAGTCAAACAGTTGCAAAAGTCGTAATGAAATCGTAAACGTCGAGAAAAATGGAGTGTAATACAAAAACTGTGGACGCAGCTAACGCTTCAGATTACTTCCAATAATTACATTTTTCTTTACACGTTGGGTTGGGTTGGGTATCGTATTGAGTGTCGTTTAAGTTGTATTCCATGTATGCCATCAATATCACCGATTGTCATATGTTACTTATACATACCAAAGTTAAATAATTGAAAATGTGTCTTGTCAAATATGACAGAAAAATGTAAAATTTACACGAAAGATGGTCTAATCTTACACCTCAATTTTCAATTTGAATTGTTTTTGAACTTAATTGCAGCAATCCTTTTATATGTTGACACTGGACATTTGACAGTCGTCTTGTTTACTCGCCGCGAGGTGTTGGACAAGGTATCGTCTTGTCAGTGTTCTGTTGTCAGTGGTTCATTAGGAGTGATTGGCTCGCGCCAAGAAGTTTTGATGGCCACTACATGTAAAGGTATTTCAACAACTAAGGTTCTTGGTAATCGCTACTGACGAAGGGTAATAACCCAGAAACAATATTGTCTAGCGATCCACCAGTTAGTCTTCATGGACCTGTTTTAATTAATGTTCACTACACCATTGAGGTGTAAGATTAGACCATCTTTCGTGTAAAGTTAAATAATATATATTTTAATTTATAAAAAGATTCAAATAAAGTCGTGGTCAACAAAGATTAGCTACGAGGTTAGTTTCAAACTTACGAGACAGAAATCGAAATATTTTACGTACTGCATTGGGCAGAATAAAATATAACACTCACTGTCGTAAATAAAAAAAAAGGTTGATGCACAATTCGACAGTTAGACACAATTTCGTAAATCTTGCGAAAAAGTATATGTATCAAGCACTTGTGATAGGTGTGCGTGATTTAATTATCATTAGATGAATTGTACAGCTGTACAAATATCGCCCGGCGAAGAGGTTCATGAAAGCAAATAGTTTTGTCCTAACAAAGGACACAGAGAAAATCTGATTCACCACAGAGTTAATTTATGAGATTATTTTTCACCGACACCACTTAGAATTTAACAATTTATATATATATATACATAATCGAGATTATTGCGAAATACACAGTATTCGGGTTTGAACGATTAGGAAAAAGCCATCAATTTGTTCAAGCTAACGTTTCGCTTCTTTATTGAAGCATTTTCAAAGCCTAGAAGGTATACAATGCTAAGTAAAAATTTATTTAAAGAATTTAAAAAAGAAGAGATTTTTTTTAAATTTACTTATATGAAATATTAGATGTGTTATATTTAAAATGAAAGTGATAATACTCAGGTAAATGTATACAGTATGAGTGGTATATTTATCACTTTCATTTTAAATATAACACATCTAATATTTCATGTAAGTAAATTAAATTTTTTTCTCTTCTTTTTTAAATTGTTTATATAAATTTTTACTTAGCATTGTATACCTCCTAAGCTTTGAAAATGCTTCAATAAAGAAGCGAAACGTTAGCTTGAACAAATTGATGGCTTTTTTTCCTAATCGTTCAAACCCGAATACGATGTTTCGCAGTAATCTCCGATTTAATTTTTAACTATAACTATTGTTATGCAAAGGATTTTTCAATTATAGTAAAATGGGATATTTTAACATGATCAAAACAAAACATGATAAAAAATGGTAATAATGCTGCCGAAAAAAAATGGAGCAACACATCAAGAAAAATAGCATCGTTCCGGAACAGGCTAATGTTCCTAACGGAATGTAGAAGATGTTCTTAGACCATTCTTATTCCTTATACCATCTCATATTGCTCATAAGATAAAAAAGTATTGATGCACTTATAACTGGATTGGGCAAGAAAACAACACGAGAAGCTGAAACGATAAACAACAGGTTAAAAATCAAATTACCTATTTTCGAAATTAATCATACCAATGCCATGCTACGCTACCTGAGCAGATCTTTACGATGTCTAATAACCAAAGCACAGTCATAATGAAATTGTTTCAAAATGGTTTAACTGATACCGAAATACCACTCGAGATCAGGGATTTCCTCGCTTTAGGCCCTAAATTTGCTCTACCTGTTCAACCTAATGACATATCCATGTATAAATTATTAGCCAAGGTCGAAGATCTCCTCAGTAATGTTGAACTTAACAAAAGAGATTTGTTCAGGTCTGAAATCACATATTATATAACTGACTTTGTCTGATAAGTCAGGGGATTTTGAAACGACTCAAAAACGATGCAGTAGATTCCTCAAGAATAACCCTAACATACTGATTGTTATAGCCGACAAAGGCAATGTCACCGTCGCCATAAACAAAGAGGACTATGTTAGCAAAGTTAATGTATTGCTCCAGGACCCGCTCACTTACAGACCTATCACCAAGGATCCTACAAAATCCTTTGAAAAAAGAACCAACGTTTTAATAGCTTCATATCATAAATTAATTATTCATAACTCTATCGCTCCTAAATTATATGGCCTCCCAAAAATTCATAAACCTGATATCCCTCTTAGACCCATTGTTTCTTCAGTACAAGGACCCACTAAATTTATTGCAGATATTCTCTTTATAGCTTTTGAAGAATTTAACTCCTTTCGTATCGAAGATAGTTTTTCCTCTTCAGATCTCATTAACAATTTCCAATTACCTGAAGGTTATGTGATCGCTTCACTTGATGTGGTTTCTCCTATGGATTTAGTATGTAATATTATCACTGATAACTGGCGTATGATTGAACCAGACAGCTGTTTGCCTCATCTAACCTTCTTAACCACTTTGAAATTCATTTTTGACACAACTTATTTCTCATTTAACAATCAATATTTTTCACAAATTTTTGGTACCCCAATTCCCTTTCCCCCATCATTGCCGAAATTGTTATGAATACACTCATAAAAGATTCTGTTTCTCGTTTACCTTTGCAATTCCCTTTCCCAATTTGACTCTTTTCATGACCGCCTCCAATTCACTATCGAAATGGAACAAGATCAGAAAGTACCCTTTCTCGATACTTTGATCGCGAAGACTGGGGATGGTATTGTCAAACTTAACTGGTATCGAAAACCCACAAGTTCTGGAAGACATCTTCTTCACTTCTCAACAAATTACTTTTTTCAAATCTTCCTCCCAGACTACGGGACGAACTTCCCCAAGAAACAGTTAACATTTACAAAAGTTTCCCTTACATACACCAACTGCCCCCTTCCTTAAAAAAAATATCCCAAGGCACTAACATCGTGGTCGCCGACAGAATCGCTAAACCTGTTGGCAAATTCTTTTCCAATACTAAGGACAAAACCCCTATTCTTCTTCATAGTAATATTATTTATCAAATTCCTTGTGATGATTGCAACCAAGTTTACATAGGCCAAACTACTCAACGTCGTAAAGAACGAATCACACAGCATAAAAGTGACACTATAATCAAACCACAATATTGTGATCTGGCTACTCATGCCTCTGGTAATAGCCATCACATAAACTATAACGAAATTAAGATCTTGGCGTTTAACAACCACCTTCAACAAAGAACTTTTATGGAAATGTGTTACATTGTTAACTCACCACAGGTGATGAATGTTAAAAAAGACAGACAGTTTGAGCACTATTTACACAGGACTTTTGGACAGGAGGCGAATCTGATGACGACCATTTGCTTTTGCCTTTTTCCTTCAATTAACCTATTTTTCTGACTCCCTGAACATTTCTCTCACTCTTTGATCCGTTGTTATAGGTCTGTTACACATGGTTTGTTTTTAACGTTAATTTTGACTTCTTCTCATATTTTATATCTTAAACTTTTCATAAATTTATATTTTGACTTTTCAACTTCCCCTCGTAACTTGTTCAATGCTAGTGGAATTTTGTTACCTTAAAACTCGCAGGTATTCATAAGGTTCATTTTTGCTATTGTTTAACGTCCGCTTTTTGTGCGCATAAAATTCATATTCGTTTTCAATTAATGCCTTACAGTTTTTGGACGCATCTCGTTCGAAATGTGAATATTTGGTTTTAAAATTGTTTCAACTTGGGCTTTTCCTGTAAATGTAGCAGTACGAGTGGTATATTTGATAAATAAATTTGATGGCTTTTTTTCCTAATCGTTCAAACCCGAATATAATAACTATAACGATTGTTATACAAAGGATCAAAGGATTTTTCAATTATATATATATACACGAAAGATGGTCGAATCTTACACCTCAATGGTGCAGTGAACATTAATTAAAACAGGTCCATGAAGAATAACTGGTGGATCGCTAGACAATATTGTTTCTGGGTTATTACCCTTCGTCAGTAGCGATTACCAAGAACCTTAGTTGTTGAAATACCTTTACATGTAGTGGCCTGTTTTAATTATGTTCACTGCACCATTGAGGTGTAAGATTAGGCCATCTTTCCTGTAAATTTTACATTTTGCTGTCAGATTTGACAACACACATTTTTAATATATATATATATATATATATATATATATATATATATATATATATATATATATATACCGGGTGGAAAGTATCAAACCCGAACATAGCAGAATTGCATTGGAATATACTTTTATGCATATACCTGCTCCCCATTTCCACCGATAAAACTTATAATGACATCAAATGAAAGAGAATAATAAACGGCGTCAATTGATACTAAAATCTTCTCTTAATACCTTATCATTAGTTTTTTACAAAGCAATTAATGTTAAAAACCCAGGTGCTATAAACTATGGGCGGCCGTGCTTCTGTCGGCACAAGTCACTATTTGTCAGATTTGACAACTGCATAATTGATTTAAATTGCTTTGTAAAAAACTAATGATAAGGTATTAAGAGAAGATTTTAGTATCAATTGACGCCGTTTATTATTCTCTTTCATTTGATGTCATTATAATTTTTATCGGTGGAAATGGGGAGCAGGAATATGCATAAACGTACATTCCAATGCATTCTGCTATGTTCGGGTTTGATACTTTCCACCCGGTATATATATATATATATATATATATATATATATATATATATATATATATTTTGTTGAAAAATATATATTTTTTGGGTATTAGATGGCTTTGTTTTTAAAAAAATCAAGAGTGATAATGCACAATTTTATTTGATCATTATCAATTTTAACGTTTCGACAATTTATAATGTCTTCATCAGTAAAATATGTGCATTGCATGAGGTGCGACGATGAACTGAGTATATATATATATATATATATATATATATATATATATATATATATATACACGAAAGATGGTCTAATCTTACACCTCAATGGTGTAGTGAACATTAATTAAAACAGGTCCATGAAGACTAACTGGTGGATCGCTAGACAATATTGTTTCTGGGTTATTACCCTTCGTCAGTAGCGATTACCAAGAACCTTAGTTGTTGAAATACCTTTATATGTAGTGGCCATCAAAACTTCTTGGCGCGAGCCAATCACTCCTAATGAACCACACCATTGAGGTGTAAGATTAGACCATCTTTCGTGTAATTTTTACATTTTTCTGTCATATTTGACAAGACACATTTTCAATATATATATATATATATATATATATATATATATATATATATATATAAACGGATAAAAATAACCCTTTCCTTCAATAAAAGCTAAAGTATTTCGCACCCCCTTCGTTGGAGTGTCAAAGTGCGACCATTAATTTCGCCAACCCCACCGGCTCTTACGCATACACCGTCGGCAAACTACGTGTTGGCGCCCAATGCGAAATCAATTACTCCGAAGCCATAAAAGTCGTCCAATAAAGCAAGATTGCGGGTTCTTCCTTCCTGTTATTAACGATCGATGAATCGAAAGGGAACGTCTTCCTTTACGTTCAGCGATCATTAGGGACTCCCCCTCGACACGATTCTTGTGACGTCGGGGCGAAAGTGAAATTCCCCGTCGCGGATTCCGAAAAAGCGACAAGAAAGCGGATGTGAGGAATTCCGATCGTTGCATTGCAAAAATTTTAACTTCCCGTTGTAAAAAGAGCGAAGTGACTATGCACCTGTCGGGGTAAATTTTTTTAATCAATGCGAGGAAAGAGGCGAACGGCGCTGCAGTTGCAATATAAGTGGTGCATTAATACGAATCGATAGGTCAAATGTTAATCGACAGATAACCGTGTGCGGCCTTAAAAGGTATAATATTTATTACGTGTGGAATAAAACTTTATTGATTAATTGAGATAAAAAAAATCGAGGATAAAATATTATTATTTCAGGTAGCTAGGAATTTTCCAGGCATCGCCTCTGCGATAATAACAAACACACAGTTGAGAAGTTCCGGAGGAGTTCAGCCGCGGGACGCGAACGCCAACCGCATTACACGAATCGTCGGCGTCGTGGTTGTTTTGTTCTTGTTCGCGACTGCAGTTTTTCCCCGTGTTCTTGTCGCGTGTACAACGCGAACACGAATTGTTATTACTTGTACCAACTTTACTAAATCGTACTCGACAACCATCACAACTTACGGCATTAGTGTGCTTGTTTTTGTGTAAATTAATGTGAATGCAAAAAGGAAAATCGCAGGGCAGACCAAGCACGTTCGTACTCGACGTGCGCATCGC